>LOEQ01000022.1:289965-310991 GCA_001685075.1 Bramus lutescens | reverse complement strand
GTCAGGCCAAGCAGTTTCTTTATTGATTAACCAATGAAAGCAACACATAAACAGGAGGACCTCCTACACCACATATGCTCATTGTCTTTAGTTTCTAATGCATACCAAAACCTTTTGGCATGATTAAAAGGCCAGAACTTTCAGCCTCTCCACTGATTTCCTAAGATGGAAAATAAGGGTCTTACTGATGTTCCCATCTAACAAAGTACCAGATAATGGGATTCACGTAGGTCCTGGATTAATGACCACATGTAAGTCATGCCTGGTGTCGAGAAGGAGCATGGACCCTCACTGCACCCCTTTCTTTCTGCTTTTCCTTCTGCATAGCATTTGTGGCCTGTAGAACAAATTAGTAACAGTAAGTAAACTTTTTCCTGAGTTCCATGTACTTCATTCTAGCAAGTTGGGGGCCGCCAATTTAAAGTTAGTCAGAAGTATAGAGAAACTTGGAGCTTACAACTAAAGTTAGGGCGGACTTGTGTGTCTGAGCCTTTACAGAGTCAAGTATGACCCTCACTCTGGGGAGTTAATGCCAGAATTTAATTGGTTAACATATGCTGATGTCCACAGAATTAGAAAATTAATTAGCACGAGGGCAGAGTGGATCTACACATTTAGTGTCAGAAGTGTCATGGGTGAAAACAATCCAGAGACAGAATCTAATTTACCTCATTGTATTCAGTCAGCACATGTTGAGGGATTGCAGATTCCAGCCAAACACGGGTTTTAGTGCAGTAAATGAATCAAAATCCAGATCTGGGCTGTAAGTTGTTCACCCTGGCAGAATAACAAAATATGTAAGGGTGTGATGTGCCTCAGATCCTTCACACGACTGCCTGGCAATGGTATGAGAGGCGTGCCGTTAGCAACTTTCGCAGATGAGAAAACACCCATGAAGAGAGCGTGGTGTTCTCCCGATCACCATCACAGAGCGAGCGACTCCACAGAAAAGTCTATCTGTGACTCTGGAAGGCCGTTACAGTGATCCCCACAGTGCATTCTCCTCTTTCCGACTGACCACGGCCACTGTACAGAGACATGTGAAACCAAGAGACCAATTAGGAATGGTGGTCAGCTATAAAAAAAGACACGACAAGAAACTGTACCTATTTGACTCACTGCCAAATGTGCGTTTGAACCTTTCTGTGTTAAAACCTGTGTCATTTGGTGTTTCTCTTAAAATAAGGCAAGTTTATATGGTGTCAACCCATACTGTAAAGAAAACAATTATATTTTATAAATTGACATGTGGCTCAAGTAAAGACTTATCAGAGCTTTGGTATGCATAAATTTGTGCTTTAAGGAGTCTCAGAAGGCTAGGTTTTCCTTCACCCTACGTGCACTTTCAGACACACAGCTGCCCCCTTCCTTTTTGGAGAATTGCCAGTGAACATGCTCATCTCCAGGACTCTCCACAAGCACTCACTGGTTCCAAACTTCTCAGCTCCTTGTGGATGCGCCTTCATCGCCCCAATCTGAAAACATGGCGTGTAGGTGTGTGTTCTTCTGTCAGATGAGTGAGCTCAAGTGGCATCTCTGGGGCAGTTTCTCAATCTGGTTTTCAAGACTATTTCTTCTCTAAACTAAGAATGATTATCTCCCAAACAGAACAGCATTTCCTATGTACATAGAGTATTTGAAAAGTTAAATAGAAAGTGCTTTTCTCGGTATGTTTTCTTCACTTTCCAAATTTGTCTGTGTATCTGTGACCTCTCTCATTTTCTACTCCAGTCTCATCGTTGAGAGACAAACCACATCAGCAACTTCTTAACTGCAGTGAATTCTGTCATTCTTTACTTTAAAATTTCATTTATTTTTATTGTTTTGTGTATGTGAAGTGTGTCTGGGCCCAAATCCTTAAGAATGGTGGTCAGAGTTGGGGTTGAGTAGCCTTTATTCAACAACACTGTGAATAGATGCTAAGAGTTCCATTTTGTAGATAGGAAAATGAGTTTGTATTCACATATCTAGTAAACAGCAAAATCAGGTTCTGACCTAAGATCATTTGCTCCTAAGAATACAGTATTTTTCTACTGTGTATTTTCTATAGAATTAGACATGTCTCATGACTTCTTTCCTTTAGGTCCAAGAGAAAAGTGTAATAGAGGTCTATTTTACTTAGGCTTGACAAAGTTTTGTTTCAAATTAGTGGTCCTTTTAAAATGGAAATATAAAATCTAAATGTATGACACATTTAATATTACAGTATTTTTGTTTTTACAATTTGAAAATTAAGATGTAGTATAGATAAATTGACATATATATGCCAAACATGCAGTTCGATTATTTTGAAAGCTGTGAACCCCCATGTAATTAAACAGCATAAACATGTGTGTGACAGATGATTGTTCAAAATGATGAGTGGCATGCTGGTCTTCGCATCATGGAGGATAGTGAAGACATTTCCCACTCTCTCCTCTCTTCCTGCTTCTCAGCTGGCATTGTTGTTGTCAATGCCTTGGGTAAGAGAGTGCCAGCTGCAAGTCAAGAGAGTACTGTGTCACAAGTAAACAACGGTAACATAAATAAAAGAACAATTAGTCATTTCTTAATACTTAGTAGAGGAAAATCATGTTGCTAAATTTTCTGTTTTTCTATGAAGGGGTCATGTGCCCCAGCCCACACAATAGCACATGAGCTTGTGGTTCCCATAAAATGAGTCAGAGTTTCTCAAGAAGGCAGATTCATGAATTTCAGAACTATGTGCCAGCATCTGTAAAGAAAGGTACAGTCTCTGTATTAAAGTTTGTCACACACATAACACATGCACGTGTACACTAAAATTGATCACATAGTTAATATAAGTAGAAGTGGGATTTGAACTCAAGACTAGAGAACTCAAAAATCACGTGTTGTTCTTTACAGGGAGGATGGTAGCTCTGTGGGCAGAGGATGGAGCCCAGCAATAATAACCTGGAGTTGGAACTGAGCTAGCATGCCGGGCTTCACTACAAGCTGGCTGCATGTCATTGTGCATATTATTCATTTTCTTTCTCTCCCCCACACTCCATTCAGTTCTGTCATTCAAAAAAGTGGGAGCAAGTGAAAATATCTATAGTAGAACATTTCAGGAAGTACAAAGTTATGTGTGTGAAGTGGGTGGCGTGGTCCCCAACCCAGAGTAAACACCCAGGAAAGGGGGCTTGGAGTTGGCAGCTGAGGCTGTGCACACCAGATTTTTGAGTCAATCATGAGAAATATGCACATGTATCTCAGTGTGTGAACATCTGTGTAAAAGTGTAGTATTGTGCTTGTGGATTGTTTTATGAAACAAAATACAGTTGAAACAATGTTGTTTTGAAATATGTGTGCCTATGCAATGTCTAAAGGTCCGCTTTCTATGGCTAATGTATTCTTAAATAATGTTTAAACCTTTTTAATTTTTGCTTTTTGGAACTAAAGCTCCCTGTACAGCCTAGGCTGGACTTGACATTTTGATTCTCCTGCCTTAACTTCCTGAGTGCTGGGATAACAAACATGCTCCACCATACACAGATACATTTTTATGAATTTTTAAAATGTGTATATGTGTATTTGGCATGCATGCATATGTTTTCATGTTTGGATTGTGGGCTTGTATGTACATGTATGGAAGCCTCAGGTTGATATCAGGAGTCTTCCTTGACCCTTCTTCATCATGTTCATTGAGGCAGCGTCTCTCAATTGAGCCAGAGAGTGCCCACTTGCCCCAGGGATCCCTATGACTGTTTCCCATGGGCTGCCACATTCACCTGGAAGATACATAGATAATTGATGAATCCAAACTTTGCTTCTCATCCAGGCAAGTACCATGAAGCTGGCTGTCTTAGTGCTGGAGGAAGCCTGCTTGCATCCTATGCGGCTCTTCGGCCTGTCGCTGAGTTGTTGCATCTAATGCAGACTATGTATTCAGTACAGGAAAACCTGAATTTGTTTAGAGTAAAAATCACACAGATGGCCCATGCAGTATTTTCCTCCAGAATCCTACTGAACCACCTGGTACTTTCTGAGTGCGGGCGTGACTCTCAGCAAACACTGGCTTTGATGACTTTACAATGTCTGTTGTGATAAGCATCAACTTTTCATTCACAGACATTAACCAACCAGTGATGGGTGCTGGGATTGCGTTCAGCCTTAGCCCTGCTTCATGGAGGCTAGTTCTCATCAAAACCATGTCTTGATTTATTGTTTGCTATATAATATAATTCCAGATAGTTCAAGGCTCTGTCTGCTGCTTTGTGATCAAAATCTTGCCGTACCTGGAGGTCTTCCCCAAGTTGTAAGGCCATGGTTCTCAAAAGTAGAGGATGGAGAACTCTCCTAGTCCCCCAGTTATGAGCATCAGTATGTGCTGTGTTGAGTAACTCCATCCTGGGGCCTCCCTTCCGACAGCCGACCCAACAGTGCTCTACAGCTAACCCAGAGCACATGACAGCCAAATGTTTCCTCTGCCCATCCAGAGGCCTGGCCACTGCCAGTACTGCCTCCAGAGAAGCGGGAGCAGAGTGCTGACTGGTATCTCAGCCTTGACACACCAGGGAAGGGTCAAGTCCGTGAATGAGGCCTTTCATGGCTGGCTACAGGGACCCCATTTTTTTCCGACAGAAGCCCTGCACTTGCTTTCAGAAGTGACAATCAAATGTGAACTTTCATGGTTTATTTATAGCTCTGCCTTAGCGAGATAGAGAAAAGAAGTGATTAAAATGCTATTTTATAAAATATTTTGTTTTTAAAAAGCGTTCATTGTGTGGGCAAAAAAAGGAAAAAGAAAAGCCACTCTATTCATTGTGCTGTCTAGACTCTCGAACAAAGAGGATAGCGTGCTGCAAATTGAGAT
Source organism: Bramus lutescens (assembly GCA_001685075.1). NCBI lineage: Eukaryota > Metazoa > Chordata > Mammalia > Rodentia > Cricetidae > Bramus > Bramus lutescens. The sequence continues at coordinate 306,175 of LOEQ01000022.1, read as the reverse complement.
TGTCCGGCCCCTGCATGCTGACAGAAAGTATGAATTTTGAGCCCAACTTCAAATAAATCCCTTTGAACAGAAATATATTGTGGGGGTGACTATATTTAGCACGTGTCAGCATTTCCATAATGAATACATACTGTTGTACTGTAGTGATTCCCAGATTTACCGCAGGCAGAAGATTCATGCGGTTTCACTTTTGTGGTAACTATCTGGAGAAATTGGGACTCTCGGCAGCGCTGTTTGTGATGACAGCCCGGCTGTTCTGGCCGTCACCATGCTGTGTCTGGTCCCCATAATGCAGCCAGTCTTCCAGGAGATGAAGGTGAGCCTGAGCCATGTTGACTACCTGTGTGTGACCATAACTTAACACGTGTAATGCAGAACATTGTGCTTTGCCTACAACGGTAAGACCAATATAGGCCACTGTGGAAAAATTCTGATTAGAGAAAAATCATCCATTCTCTTGAGCTCGTTAATAATTCGACATATTTTCATCTATCAAGTTTGCATATGTAATTTGTATTTAGCAAGTTATGTGAAGCAAAAACTTGTGTAGAAGACTTCACACAATTCTTTCTTTTCGTTCCTTCCTTCTTTCTTCCTTTCTCTAAGACAGGTTCTCTCCCATGCTGGGTTGGACTCAAATTCCTGGACATGAGCAATCTGTACTCCTTACACTCCCTTACCCCCACCCCCCGCCTCCCCAAGCAGTGGGCATTCCATGAGAACCCTTCAATTCACAAAATTCTCGAGACATAGAAAACCAGCTTTAGTCTTCACTATTACTGCCCCTTCCCATTGTGGAGGGAGCTCATTTTCCTGCCCTGCCTAAGAATTATGATCATTACCTAAGTACAGAGTGACAGTGGTGATGCTAGTTTTATGAACCTTTAGGTTGGGGTATCCAGCCAAAATTCAGCAACTCGGATCAAGGACTAGGTAACAGTAAATGTGAGCCACTTCCCAGTTTCTGCAGCTGGGGCGTGGCACACATAACAGGATTTGCTATTCTTCAATCATTTCTTTTCTGTTGTTTCTCCTGTTCTTGTGAGGTGATGGAGGGCACAGAGAGCACTGTCATAAATAAGAATCAGGCTCCTGAAGTGTACGTGCCTAGTTCTTTTTTAAAAAATAAATATTTATTTATTGTGTATACAATATTCTTTCTGCGTGTATGCCTGCAGGCCAGAAGAGGGCACCAGACCTCATTTCAGATGGTTGTGAGCCACCACAGGTTGCCAGAAATTGAACTCAGGACCCTTGGAAGAGCAGCAATGCTCTTAACCGCTGAGCCATCTCTCCAGCCCCCAATGTGCCTGGTTCTTGGTGCCATATGACTCTATTGTGGCTGTTTCTGGCGACCCATAAAGTGCTGCTGTAGATATTTCTGGAGACCCATAAGGTTCTGCTGTGGATGTGTTTGGAGGCCCATAGGTGCTGCTGTGGATGTTTTTAGAGACCCATAAGGCACTGTTGTGGATGTTTCTGGAGATCCTCTGTCTCTGAAAGCTTCACCTACAGTATGAGGTGTTAATGTCCCTGTGTCGTAGAAGAATGCCAACTCTTAATTTCTTAGAAATCGGAAAATTCATTCCTGTGTCCTTAACTGGCCACATTGGACAGGAAACAAAGCAACCCATGACAGCCCCTCATACCAGAGCCTCCTAAAGTTGGTAAGAAATGACCTTGACTTTGAGAGCCTGACAGCATAGCCTCTCTTCTCTATGCAGGGTCTAACACCAGGCTGCTTGTCCCTTCTTAGCATGAGTCATTTATACTCCGGTAGGTTCCATAACCTCAGTGCCAGGCACCCGGTGAAGCCCTGTGGGCCTGCTTGGGTGGGGAGGCCTCCTTCATAACTCTCTGGAAGGAATCCTGATCACAGTAAACTAGCCTTCTCCGAGAAGCCCATCTGTTTGACCTGTGGGGGTGAAAGGCATAGAGACTATTCATGGGTTCTTAGCCCCTCTTTACATGAACTCTCCAAGGTGGGCTATTTCCAGCTCACTCTGGTATCGTGTCTGTCATCTTAGGTCTCAGCAGAAGCTTCTGTTTTAACAGTTTGTCCCACATATTATCCTTAAATTCATTCACTCTGTTGGCGTTCCTGCATACATGTGATATGCCAGATGCTGAGTTTGGCAGTGAGACTACTTTAACAATTCCTTCCTGAAGAAACTCACAGACTAGCTGGGAGACTGATATGTTAGAAAAAAAAAAAAAAGCCTGGCACCATGTCTCAAATATGAGTTGCCATGTAGCATGTAGCAGATAACTCAATCCAGGCTCCATGCAGGCAGCAAGGATGAGTCAGCAAAATTCTCAGTGTGCTGGGTACCTGACCTAAGTTTTAAGCAGGCCCTTTCTTAGAAGCAAAATCACCCCCTTTTAAACCCTTCAAATCTCCACTGTGAATACTTGTTTCTCAGTAACTTATTTTGAAAACAAGCAGAAGTAATGGGAAGAAAGAACAGAGAATTCCCTAGCGTCTGCCATTTGCTGCACATCTGTTGCTGTGGGAAAGAAAAGAACATTAAGGACCTTCGATAAGCTTCCTGGATCCCACACATGAAGGCAACCCTGGAATGTTGTCTCAGGCCCCTGAAGAAGCACAGCCAACAAAGCCAGGAGGGCACACCCTGGGAGCATTTCCCAGCTTGGGGGAGGTAACAAAGGCAGCGCTTCTCAGGGGCACAGCAGAGGGAACGGCAAAACAAAACCAGAATGAAGAGCAAAGTGGGTGATGGGATTGCTAAAACCATCTCGAAAATCTATGAAGAAAAATGTCCTGACACAATCAGAGATATACAGGGCACTTGAGACATCCCGGGGCAGAGCAGCAGCTTATCTGGAAGATGTGTTTGCTTGCCTGCCCTTCACGGAATGACTGCAAACCGCTGCCCTTGGGTTTTTTTCTTCTTCCTAGATTCCTGGTTGTTGTTCTTTCTGCCACCAGTGTGCTTTCTAGTATAGCACATTTTATCTCACCAACGTGCCTGCTCATCCAGGGCTGGAAGATCAGACAACTAGTTCAGAACAGCCATCCTGTCCTTGAGGAAGAATCATAAGAGCAATTTAGCTGGTGTGGAAATCCTGAGTTAGTTACCTAAGCTTTAAATGGTCATCATAATAAGCGTAGCACAGCACTTACCATACTGTCTTTTGAGCCCAGCAAATGCCTTTTCTGCTCTGTCTCAAACTCCTTGAGAAAAAGGTCCGTCACCTGTTTCTCTATTGTCCTCCTGCATTGAGTGTTCTCCTTGGCATGTCAGTGGCTCTATGTGCTTTATGAATATTTTAGGTGCTAGGATTCAGCAGGTTACAGGCAAAGCCCAGGCTGTGTTATAGCTTACCTTTTGGTTAGAGCACACCAGAAGGTCATTAACAGTGTGCCACTGAATCAGTAAGTTGGCAAAGATGGATGGGGGACATTTGGACATGCACTTGGGTACACAGAGGCTCACGTATAGGCAGGAAGACTTGGCATTCTACCACCCCTGTGCCTAGTATGAATTTCACCCAGACAAAGAGCATGCCTCATATAATCTATTTTCTGTAGCAGTGTCTAATACAAAGTCATTCATAAATAGGTGACATAGGAAATTGTGTCTCTAGTTACAGACTTCATAAGAGTGTAAGAGCTGTTCTTAAGGCAGAGCCTTTGCTGTGGAGCTTTTTCGTGCTGTCCCACGGTTGGGTCTGTTGGCTGGCAAGGTTGGATTGGCTCCGTGCTCTGAAACTTTATGGTGGGTTAGAAGCCTTAGAAAACTGCCCAAGGAAATCTAGCCCTTCTTTTCTGTGCAGGCACAAAGGGTTTTGCTTTCTGGGTTGTATGTCCTAGAGACCTCAACGCACAGTTATATATGAGGCCCAGGATAGGTGGTTACTAGATTCAACCTTAACTGTCCATTGGCTTTTGTTCTTAGTGCTGGAGAATAGCAAGTCTCTGCGAGAAAGCATGTTTAACTGAGTACCTTAGGGGAAGTGAATTCTAGCATTCCTGCCCGTCACAAAGCCTGCCTTGAGTCTTTTGGTTTGGTTTGGTTTAGTTGTTTTTTGAGATTATACTAGAATTACAACATTTCTCCCTTCCTTTTCCTCCCTCAAACCCTCCCATAAACCCCTCCCCATTCTCCTTCAAATTCATTGCCACTTTTTTCATTAGTTGCTATTGCATGCATATATGTATGTACCTATGTATTACTGAGTATAACCTGATGAGTCTATATAAGGTTAGGCGTATGTATACTTTCAGGGCTGACAGTTTGGCACTGTCGTGCTCTTTCCTGTGGAAGATCCCATGTCCCCACCCTCAGCTGCCTGTAGTTTTTGCATAGAGTTGAGACCTCACATTCTTTTCCTGGTCCAGTTTGGCATGTTCATTAGAGTCATCCTCGCTCAGTTCTCATTCAGGTACTCATGGTGGTGAGACTGTAGGGGTGTATTTCTGATGCTCCTAGGAGACACACCTTTATAAGAACCCCCCAGGTCCTCTCCCCTTCCCCACCTCTCTCCATGTTCCCTGAGCTTTAGGTGGAGGAATGTTTTGTAGATATATCCACTGGGACTGGGCTCTATGACTCTGCATTTTGATTGGTTATAGTTTTCGGTAGTGATCTCTATCTGTTGCAAAGAGTAGGTCCTTAATGAGGGATGAGGACCATGCTTCTCTGTGGGGCTAAGGATGCATGTTTATAGCTTGTTGTTAGGGTTATGCCAGTTTAACATATTGATTGTAGATTCTCCTTCAACAACCATGACTTCACCAGCCCTGAGTAGTTAGCTAGATTTCTTCTACCAGTTATGGTTTCCCTCTTGTTGAGAAGGCCTTAAGTCCAATTAGAGAGCTGTTGGTTACCCCCAAAATATGTGTGCTCCTGCCATACCTTTATGGTTATCATGTCATGCTGGCTGTTGATGTGATTCATAAACATCCTAGCTGGGTTGGACTGTTGACTACCTTAGTCCTTTGAAGCTTGCCTGGTTCCCTCTGGTCTGTTCCAGCTCACAGGTCCCTGGGCCTTGTATCAAAAGGGTGTGGCATGTTCAGCAGTGAAGACTTACCTTCTGCCTCTGGGTGGTAACCAAGGGCAACAACAACAAGCTGGGTTGGGATTTCCTTGGACAGACCTGAACAACAACCCAAATGAGAGTTTCTATGTCTGGTATTGTTTTTTTTTTGGTTAGGTGGTCTTCAGCTCTTGGAGGGAGCATCATCAGTTCAGACGACTAAAGTTCATTAAAATTACATATGTGTATTTATACGTGAGCTATAGTATTTTGTTTTTAGGTAAATATTTAAGGTATTGTTCCGTGTGGTCCTTTCAGACCCCTTTCTTGTTGTTCTACTCATTTTCCTCTCCTCCTGTGCTTACCTCCCTCCCCCAATAAGCACCCCCTCTTCCCATTTCCTCCTCAGATCATTTACATCCTGCTAATTCCCCCTCCCCTTCCCCTTCTTCTGTATTTACCTCCCTCCCCCAATAAGCACCCTTCTTCCCATTTCCTCCCCAGATCATTTGCATTCTGCTAATTCCCCTCCCCCTTCCCCCTTCTTCTGTATTTACCTCCCTCCCCCAATAAGCACCCCTCTTCCCATTTCCTCCTCAGATCATTTACATCCTGCTAATTCCCCCTCCCNTTTTTGGTTAGGTGGTCTTCAGCTCTTGGAGGGAGCATCATCAGTTCAGACGACTAAAGTTCATTAAAATTACATATGTGTATTTATACGTGAGCTATAGTATTTTGTTTTTAGGTAAATATTTAAGGTATTGTTCCGTGTGGTCCTTTCAGACCCCTTTCTTGTTGTTCTACTCATTTTCCTCTCCTCCTGTGCTTACCTCCCTCCCCCAATAAGCACCCCCTCTTCCCATTTCCTCCTCAGATCATTTACATCCTGCTAATTCCCCCTCCCCTTCCCCTTCTTCTGTATTTACCTCCCTCCCCCAATAAGCACCCTTCTTCCCATTTCCTCCCCAGATCATTTGCATTCTGCTAATTCCCCTCCCCCTTCCCCCTTCTTCTGTATTTACCTCCCTCCCCCAATAAGCACCCCTCTTCCCATTTCCTCCTCAGATCATTTACATCCTGCTAATTCCCCCTCCCCCTTCCCCCTTCTTCTGTATTTAGCTCCTCCCTCTCTCTTAAGAGCCCCCCTTTCCCCCCATTTCTCTGATCAGATTACTTATATCCTGTTATTCCCCTCTGTTGCTTCTAACTCCCTTATCCTGGCAATATCCTGGCAACCCTGTTTCTGTTTTACTTTCCTGGTTTCTGGAGTTATTACAGGCTGCATACGCACATTGGAAGCTTCAAAGCTAGAAGCCTCCAGTGAGAGAGAACGTGGGACATTTGACTTTCTGGCTCTTAGTTACCCCACTCAACATGACCTTTTTTATTTCCTTCCGTTTACCTGCAAAGTTCATCTTTCCTCAACATTCTTTATTGTTTCCATTTACCAGGAGGCAATGGCAAGAATGAGCAAAGTGGGGAAAGTTGTGTTCCCGAGACATGAGGATAAGAAGTAAGTTTGTATTTCTGTCTAAAACTACTAGAGAGCAAGCATAAGAGGAGGTGCAACCATTGTTGTGAGATGACCTTGGGTCTGGGAGGGACCTTGGATCAACCCCTGCACTCTTTTCACTTAGAGGTTGAAATATATTCCTCCCAATGGGAGAACTCTGGTTTACCAGAATCCAGAGCTAGACTGGCCAGCACTGGGCTCACACGCAAGCTTCCACACTCTCAGACCAATGTTTTCACTACAAATCACAGAAAGAAATCTGTTTTCCTCTGTTCTAAAGTGTGGGAATCTCTTATATTCCCATCAAAAGACCAGGTGGTATTGCTTGGCATTGAAGGCTAGAAATGTTCCTTGTTTGAATACAAATCGACAGAATATTCATGTGTTTATTTATTTAGTCCCTGCTATATTCAAAGCAGGCCACAGAGAACAATGAGACACTACCTGATTTGTTAACAGGGCTGATTTAAAATTACACGAATAAACCTTCCATAGAAAAACCAGCAGGTGACAATATAACCCAAAGAAGAAGGAACAGGGACTCTACAGGGGTAAAGGAAAGCTTTTGAGAGAAAACTGAGTTTCAGCTGACTTTAAATCTTTAAAAGAAATTTCCAGACAGGCCTAGGCAGAGAAGAACATCCTTGGTAGAAGAAATAACATACGTAAAGGACCAACTTTTATACTGAGGTCGCTATCAACAATTCATAATTTCAAAACACAAAGAGGAGATGAGGAAGTGAGGCGGGAGGAGGCCATGTCGAAGACCTTTCTGGGGTCAGAATGACATTTCAAGCAGTGAAGAGAGTAGCCCAAGTGGCAATTTTGGAAAGTACACTCATACAGGGTTGGTTATGGAGAAATAAGTTGGGGCTACATCGAAGGCTTTTGGAGCAGCCTACATTAGCAATCAGGATCACTATGAAGTTACTTGTAATGAGTCTGAAGATAAAGAAGGGGCAGGAAATTGAGGAAAGCACTTGTGGATAAAACTTGAAGGGAATTCTTAACAGGTAACTGAACGGAAGAACAAAGATCCATATTTGAGAGTTTGAAATGCCCACCAGAAGAACAATCCAGTTTCATTTTCCTCTGTCTCCAAACAGGTTCAGGCTGCTAAAGACCCTGTAATGTAAATCTCTCTCTGACTGCCTAGCTGAAAAGAGCAGGCTTGGTGTGGGGAACTCAACCTTGGAAGCCAGAGAGACTCCCTTCCCAGCGATGGGGGAAGTTGGGTTGTGTCCACCTCAGGGCGCTTCGAATAGCCCTTGTGTGTTTGAAATGAGAAACATATTGTTCCTGTCCATCTCTTTCGTGACCCTCTCAAGCCTTTTCAGGGAAGTGTTTTTAAGTTCCTTTGGTAAAATCCATGTGTTTCAATTGAAAAGACTGGCGTCTTGATGGCCGCTGGCAGGGTTTAGGTGAAGCGGTCGCGCAGTGCTGTACCGCCATCTGCAGGCAGCATAAATATTGCAACCAAAAAGCCAGAGCCCGTTTCCTCTTCCTGTCTCTTGACTTCAAATCTCAATAACTTTATTGGATGCTTTCTTGGTCCTGAGCCACGCAAAAGCAATTGGTCGAAAGGAGAGTAAATTAGAAGATCTCTCAGCTGGCAGGCTGTATGTGAACTTAATCTCTAATTAAATGACGGTAGTTCAGTAAGCAAGTTTTTAGGATGACTTCAAATTATTCAACCTAAAAAGGATGCATCTTCAGGTTTATATTAAGTGACAAAGGCAATTTCAAGAAGGCAAATGGCAAAGAATAAATGAAGCTAGTGAAAGGAGTTTCAGTAAAGTCATTACCATTAAAAACCTTCAAATATGTGTGAAGGGCTGCTAACCAAAGCTCACCCCTAAGAGTTTTGAGATTCCAAAGTTGGAAATCTATCTCATCCCACAGAAGAATGGCACAACCTTATATTGTCATAGAATATCATTATAAGCAGAAAATTGTTTCTAAAAAGCATTCTATAGCAGTTGAATGCTCTGGAGGGGGGTTTGGCATTATCTCACAATCCTAGATTGGGTAAAATATTAGAATATGAATTATTTCAAAGCAGTAACTAGTACTTACATTATTTATTATGAGTCAGACGTTGTTCTTATGCTTTTCATATATTGCTCAATACTCAAAAATATTCTGTAATATATACTGTAAATATCTCTATGTGAAGATGAGGAAATTTATGCACAAATGGACCATGTCCAAGGTTACACAGGCAGGCACGCACTGTCCTGGTCTCAAATCCCCTTCTTAGCTATGTTGACCCTACCACAGTTTCTACATTATCAGAATGCTTAGGGTAGAAATGTAGAACAAGTACAAATTTCTGCGTGCACCCAAAGTTTCTCTTACAACCTAACCCCGTTTACAATCATAAACATCCTTATAAAGGGTTTTCTTTGGAGCACCCCATAGTCTACTAGATCATGTTAAGTGGATTTGCCCAGCTCTTGTCAGCTCCCCTAACAAAGAGAGGAAAGACAGAGTCTGAGACCTCAGGTGTGATGTGTCCTTTCAGGATGGCGATGCCTGAGCAGCTCAGGTCTGATTCATAGCCAACAATAGTTGTAACAGGTTTCACCCGAAGAGTCAGGTGGAGACAGCAGCGGGTTGTCAAGGCCACTACAAGACACCTGAGGGTAGGGCCAGGTACGGGAAGACATTGGTCACTTTTCCAGGTTTACTCCTGGAGAAGGCTGTCTGTCAAAGACACTGACATGTGGAAATCACGAGAGGGATTAAAATGCTCATTCTTGTATCTGCCCAGGCTGCAGTTTTCACCTGTGACTAGTCACACCAGAAATATTGATTTAAGAGTGGGATCAGAGGAAGCTCAGCTAAGCTTTCAGTATGTGCAGTAGAATCTCAGACATCAGTTCTTTCTAAGTGTGCACCCTGACTCTGCTACTTTTAAAGCTACAGCACCACAGATATGCCTTGCCAATAAAATGTCTACATCTCAAACATGTAGCTAGTGGAACTTCATGTCCTTTAAGAATAATAGATGTGAGGCATACTAACTCTCTGCTCAGGGTGCTGCCCACACTTTAAACTTGGGAGGTTTCAGTCTGACCATGACAGATAGCATCCCCATCCTTCTAAAGAAGAGGGAAAGCTATATGACAGTTTCATTTTGAGAATGCTTAATATGTTTCTTTTTGCACCTCACAGATATTATGACAAGAAATATCAAGTATTTCTCAAGATGGTTGAGCACCAGAAGGAATATTCAGCAATCATGAATGGAAACTGAGCAGCATTTGTGAATGAAGACTCCATGCCATTTGTTAGGCATCCCTGTGTTTTCATCTTATGGCCAGTGCCCTGTAGGTACCATTTTGGCACACCTGTCTTATCTCCTAATAAAAACTTGTACATGCACAAGCATAACTGGAGTTGCTCATGTCTGTGTCCAGATGCTGAAGTTATTTACTTGGCCGTTTCTAAGGTGCTTCCCTGGTAGCAGAAGCTTTGTAAAGATCATGGGATCTAAGACAGACCTTGGAGCATCATTCATCCTGTGGAGACTTGTTCCTTCTTCCCATGGCAGCTTTTAAACCTGATTCACTTTGCTTTAAGAGGAAGAACCTGATGCTCATTCTGTATACCACATTAGGTTAGCTCCTTCTACATGTTAGGGTCAGGCACCGCATTTAACTGCAGAATCATCATTTTGCAGCCATCAGATTAAAGATAGGGATGGTCAGGAGTCATCCATAGATCCCGGAGGAAAATTTGATAAGTAACAGGATGTATAAATGCTCTCTAAAATGCTACTTCACTGATGATTGGTTGTAAGAAGGAAAAAAAGAATGTCAAATATACAAAGAAACGGGGCACTACACACCATCTTTGCTGACTTCAGATGACCAAATGTGCCCCATGAGCTTCTGGATGTGACATTCTAACGAAGAAACAGCATCACCCCTGCTGGGAATGCATAGTCCAAATAGAATGGTTAGGAAACCCCAGACAAACCTCAGCTGAGGCATATTCCATTGCCATGAGCTATAGTATTTAAAACTGTCTATCATGAAGACAAAGACCAAGACAAGTTTCTAGCCAGATCCCACCTCACAAAACATGGGGATGGAGCGTTTACAAATATAGGGATATTTGAAACCAAAACTTTAACCACAGAAATCACCTGTGATCCCATGCCCATAATTTTTCTAATGCCATTTCTAGAGTTGCTGTGGCTCAGGTGGCCTTGGGTGGAGGACATACTGACATCAGCAGCATAGGAGGGCAGTACAATGCTGTGCAGTGGTTTCTGGGTCTCGGGCATTGCGCTAAAAACAGGATAAATAGAACATGGTCTTTAACCTCAGAGAATTCCCTGTCTATGGAGATGTGGACAGGAAAATGAACCCACATGTCACAGTTAGTGCTGCAATACTTCAGTCAGAAAATGAGGAAGCAGAAGAGGTTACAACTGGCACAAAAAGCATAAAATTGCAGGAATTTTTTGGGATCCTTGTCCTGGATTTCTTTTTCTTTGAAACTATGTGACTTGGAAACATTTCTTAACGTTTGTAAGTTTTTACCTCATTCCTATAATGGCATAGTGCTGATGGGTCTCTGACGACCTGAAACAGATCTACACATATCTAGGAAGAGGGAATCTTAGCTGGGGAAATGCCGCTATCAGATAGGCCTGTGGCAAATCTTTGGGGTATTAATGACTGATGTACGAGGATGCAGCTACTACAGACTGCCTTGCTCCTGGGCAGGTGACTCTCGGTCGTATAAGAAAGCAGACGGGGCAAGTCATGAGGAGCAAACCAGCAAGCAGTGTTCCTCCATGGTCTCTACTTCATTTCCTACTTACAGGTTTCTGGCTTGAGTTCCTTCCCGGACTTCCCTTTATGATGGACTGTGATCAGAATTTGTAAGACAAATAATTCCTTTCCTCCCAAAGTTGCTTATGGTCATAGTGTTTATCACAACAATAGAAAAATAGGAAAAAAAAACTATAGCGGATACTGGTACCATAAATGGGTGGGGTATAAGGGAAAATTGAGCAACTGTTTGGAACGTTGGGCTGGAAAGGCCACTGCGTTCTTAGAACTTAATGTTCTGTCCTGTGAGAGCATGGAAGGTAAGAATATTGAGAGCAATGAAGGCAATGAAGGCCTGGATTGTGGGTTTCAGAGAAAAGCAAAGACACTCAGGGCCATTTGTGTGACTTTTTGAATTAGTAATCTAATTAAGTGAACCCTTGACTTTACTGGGGCAATAGATGCTGCTTGACTGGAGCTGAGATACTCACTGTAAGAAGCGATCAGCATCACTGAAATGCAATCTTCTGGGTGTATTTTCTCAGAATCAGCACACAGGAGCTGTGGTCCAGAGGAGGCCAAGGCTGTACCCCAACCATGCTGGCAGCCCAACGGTGTAACATGTAAGAGTCTCTCCCATGTGGTTCTGGTCTTGAAGGCATGAAGGGCTCATGGGATGGATGCAGGCAAGGCTTGGAACTACAGGAGGCCAGGAGAGGCCATTGGTAAAAGTATAACTTCATTTGCAGTGGAAACCTGGTCATGGAGTGAAAACAGGTCACGGAGGGAGACCAAGGCTTGGCTAAGCAATGGCTCCCCCATGGTCTCTGCTTCAGTCCCTACCTGAAGTTCTCACCATGTCTTCCCTTTATAATGAGCTGTAATCAGAATGTATACACCAAATAAACACTTTTCTCTCAAAGTTGCTTTGTGGCTATCGTGTTTCTATCACAGCAATAGAAAACAGACTAAGACAGGAGTTTGAGGGTTGAATGAGATGAGTACATACTGCATGTAGCTTGATTGCCTGGATCAAGTCTCTCTTGTTAACCCAGGATGAAGGTGAGGTTGAGTGTATTGATAGCCACACAGGAAGCCCGTTCATAGTAAACCCCAGACAGCCAAAACTTGGAATAAGGGATTGGTAAACACCCCAGAAGAGGAACAGGGTAGAGCCGTATGTTATGACCCAAGTCAAACATGCTCTAGCTGGTAAAGGTGGTGAATTCTGACTAAGGCAATGGGCATGCCTACACCAGCCCGCACAAAGCACTGTTGAGTGCAGTGACTGCCTGTGGTTAGGAAAGGCAGGAACAGAAGAATGCAGTCTTGCCTGTTTATTCTCCTCAATCCTTACTACAACATCTTAAGGCTTGCAGCATTAATCTCATAATTCAGCCAAGGAAATGATGGTCAGACAGAAAACAGTTGCTGAAGGTGCTGAGGTGGCGTGGGGACAGGACCCTTGTCTGTCCAGCTGCAAAGCCTTGGGTGGCACCCACAGTACCATCTGGGAAATAACTCTTCCCCACAGCTTGCCCTGTGGCCACAATGCTTGCTGTAATGAACACCCTAAATGCTCAGATGTGGGTTCTCACCACTTTGTAGGAAAAGGAAAATACAATTAGACAAGGAATACAACTTGCCTGGATACCTTCAGCATCTCAAAATCAAGAAGCAGCTTAGCAGAAGAGGGTGGGCCCTTAGCCATGGGTTGGTTAGTCTGTACGGGGTACCCCTCATTGATGGATCTTTCTACTACGCACCTCTTCGTGTGGGTGAGGATTCATCCGGTTGCCTGTTCACTATGTTTGAAGTCCCCCAGGTAATTCCTTGCAAAAGCAGTATGATAATAGTGTTTCTACATGATTATTTTGTGCATACTAGCTAGGCCAATCCCCAAGGAAATTACTCTGGTTCCTACTGTGAGACAATATATTGGGAACATATAAATGTCCATAAATTTATATAACTATGTATAGATAAATAACAAAAATATAATTATTCCTGAGCCGATAGAAAGCTTAATTTACTGACTACATATGTTTAGCTTTTATAAATAAGAATTATACTGTAGCCAAAGTGGTTCCTGGGATTTTTGTTTTGTTGCATTCTGAACGTTTTTCTTCCAAGTCAAAGCCAACATTGCTTAGCAAATCTTTTTTTTTTTTTCAGGGAACACACTATAGGTCTTTAACTTGGACCATAAATACTCACCATATGCGAAGAATATAAATGTGACATTTGAAAGAGCCAAAGAGAACTCAGGCTGGAGGAGGGTTGGAAGCAGAGGTGATGATAGGAGAGTAGTGTCACTTGCTGCCTTAGATGCTGATCAGCTGGGGTGCACTTGAGGCATCTAGAAGGGACACCTGCTCTCGGCAAGATCCAGACTGGGTTGTGCCTGGACCTTTATGCTCAGCACACAATGATGTTGTGACCAGCTGAAAAGAGAAATTGAAATCTCAAGGGGAGCAGTAAAAATGTCAGTTAGATGTCCCTGAGAATTCCCAGCTAGAGGAGGTGGCAAGTGAGCCGTGGGGGCTTGAATGGTAAACTGAGATGGTATTCTCTCTAGCCCAGCATCCCCAGGTTCTTCTGTTTTGCCTCACCCTTCATTGGCTACAGCCTGTGAGTCCCAGGAGGGAAGAGGCTCTCTTTAAGGTCTGACTTTTCTGCACCTTGACAGGCCTTGGCATTTAATGGATACTCAATAAATTTACCAACACAAACCAAGACATCCTTCCATACAACAAAAGCTTGTGGAACAAACACCACTAGGATCTCTGACATTTAAGTCAAACTATGGAATGCATTGAAATATGCTCATTTAAGCAACTGACAAAAAATTTTAAGTATCTTGGTCATTGAGTTTTATAAAAATTTTGCCTCATGCCTCATGACTTTATTTTTTATTGTAAATATATGCACAACAACTTACAAACCTGAGTGATGATGTTACTTCATTTTGCTTTCTGACTCAAACATGGAAAGACTTCACCAGTGCTCAGTTCCTACAGATTAATCCCTGCACAGTATCACTGCAACACCAATTCTATACTGGTCCAGATATATCCAGGCCTGCAATGCACATAATCTCCGAATTCAGGACATACTTGCAAATCACACCATCAAAGGATTTAAAATGAAGGACATTATCACTAAACAAGAAACTAATGACTGGGTGAGCTGCGTAATGTAATCACTTAAGATGGGATCTCTGCTGGATTACAGAAGAGGCTTTGTGCTGCCCAGTGTCTCCTAAACAGTCTTAGCTGTTACTGACAGCAGGAGCAAGAAGCACTCATACACAAAGACTTCTTTTCCTTCTGTGATATCTACACTGAGAACTTGAGTACAATTTTCAAAAATCACGTTTTTACCAGTCTTCTGAATATTTGAAAACTATTAAATGTGTAAACCTAAAGTCATTTAAATAAAAACGAAGACTTCTGCTAACAAATTTAGCAATCTTGATTTACTGCTAAGTTACCCATTAATTTTCTGACCAAAAAAGTATTTCACTATGCCTAGAAAACCAATTAAAATCACTTGTTCAATGAGAACAAATGTTTCTAAAGATTGGATTTGTATTTGTTCAAGTCTTGCTGTAAGCCTGGATTTCAAACTTTTCCCCTAGTAAAGTCATGTGTATCATTATTCACTGTTGAAATACAAACCGTCTTATTTATTAATGCCTACCACCTGGCATAATCATGATATCCCTAAATGACACCTTTTCTTTGTGGATTTCTTTACCAGTTCCAATTCATTGTGTGTCTGGACCTCTTCCACGCCTCATAGTGAGTGGGTCTTACAGGGGATGTTGGCCTTACAGAGCGGGATCCCACTCTCTAAACAGAAAAGCATCACTCAGCATTTCAGAGAAGGCCAATGACTGCACAGAGGCAGGGTCACTCATTGCTTCTCCCTACACAAATCCCATAAACTTTTCCACATGAGGGAGGATGATTCATCAGTTTGTTAATGGCTCCCTCTTCTGCATGCCTCTTGTTGACCTGTGTAAATACCCAAGAGTTCCCTTCGAATGTTCATTGGTTGATCGGAGGACTGTGTTATTTCTATTTGCATACAGAAATAGATCAAGCAAGCCCTGAGCCAGGGAGTCACGGGTCCTACCTCCAATCTCTGTGTTGTATTTACGAAGTGGGAGGAGGGAAAGCTGCCTCCCAGTTCATGTGGAGATTCAGTGGGTAGAGGGACAGAGTGCCCGGTGCCTGGTTAAAGCTTACCATTGGGGATGACAAACAGCAGTGTTCCTCTTAGAAGTGTATTCCAATCGTGTTGTACACCTTCCCTTTGGCTTCTACAAGTACAACGTCTCGCATTACATCAAAACAACCAATTTTGATTGAGTTCATATATAGAGAGAGTGCTAGAATGGTTCCCACCAGTGACTCATGGGACCAGCAATTTCAGGAATTTGAAAAGCAAACCAGGAGCCACAGAGCAGTGCCTACTGAGCGCTGAAGTCCAGTCGATGGGCACCACAAGCAACCCAGTCAGCAGAAAGTCATGTTTATTAGGAACAGCTCACACAGAAACCATGAAGGCTGAAACAGGCCAGCCCTGCCCTGTTCAGCTCTGTGAAACTGCAAACAAGAAGTCCTTCCCTGCACCAAAGCAGTTCTGTCCTGTTGCAGAGGTAACTCAAGTCAAGCCAGGCACCAAATACCAGATTGTGTAACATGAGGGCCGGCTTGTTGGGGTTTCCGTCCGGCCCGGTACCCCACAGCCGGCAAGTCCCAAAGAAAATCACACAGAGATCTCCATAAAGTTATAAAACTGATTGGCCCATTAGCTCAGTCTTCTTATTAGCTCTTTTAGTTTGTATTAACCCATTATTCTTATCTATGCTAGCCACACAGCTCGGTACCTTTCTCAG
>LOEQ01000022.1:271363-281726 GCA_001685075.1 Bramus lutescens | reverse complement strand
TCTCTCTCTCTCTCTCTCTCTCTCTCACACACACACACACACACACACATTCAAGTATAATAATGACCAAGCAGCTGGATTTAGTGCCACAGGCTGCAAATTCCAGTTGCTTGAGAGGCTATGGTAGGAGCATCACAAGTGTAAGTCCTACCTGAGCATACGAAGTGAATCCAAAATTACTCTGGACAATTTAGCGAAACTCTATCTCTGCTCAGTGGTAGAGCACATTTCTGAAGCCACAGGTTCAATCCTGGCACCACCAAAGGATGACTCAAGTTCCCAGGGTGCTGTCTTTTGGTTTGGGAATGTCCCTCAAAGACATGTGTCCATCTAGGTTTTATTGGCAGGTAGTGGAAAATTTAAGAGGTGGGGCTGAATGGGAGGATTTAGGCACTGGGGATGTGTTCTTGAAAATGATCATTCTGGTCTGTTTCACCTCCTCCAACCCTGCTGTGAGGTTAAGTGGCTGGGTTCTACCATGCATTGCCGGATCACTACAGGTCCCTGAACAACACAGCTAGCTAATCATAGACTGGAATCCACAAGACTAAAACAAAGCAAACCTTTTTCTTTATGAGCTGATCAAGTCCTCCATCTGTTTCTAAAAGGAAAGCTATCAAAATAGGCAGTCAACAGAGTCCTATATTGGTCCTGAAATTACTGTGCTTAGATAATTTGCCCAGCTTCCCCTGTGAGAATTTTCTAGCTGCCATGAGGGTCAGGAGAGGTCCTCGTTTTCAAACCCTTTTATCAATAAAGCCTTTTCTTCCCTTTGTTGCAAGTGTTTTTCTAGGACACTAGATGTGCACTGAGATCTTTTGTGCACAAGTTGTTCCCATAATCAAACAAAATAACCACAGCGTAGGGGAGAATGTACGAAGTAAAAGACTTATAATGTACCATGCTTCGTCCCCTGCCATCTTCCGATTCATCCTGCTTTGATTTTTAAAGTGAAGATTGTTCTGGTATGACAAACTGAACCAGGGAAATAAAGGAGCAAAGACGAAAATTTAATAATGAGGTTTTAATTGCTTACAATTTTTGACATGATCAGCTTGATTACTCTTTGTTTACTCAAGGGTTTTGTATTTCAGAGGAAACTTCTTGAAATGGCTCATATGTCCCAGATGTGACCTACTTTCATTCTGGGTATGAATACTGAGCATGCCACCAGCAAGTCAAACAGGCATGGCTATTCAGGAGTTATTTATGTGGCATGCCTATGGGAACCAAAAACGCATATCCAGCTGGCCAGTGAAACCAGGCTGGCCAGGAAAACCCATGATATTTCAGCTCAGCAAAAACGAAGACCAAGTACTAAAGTTTGAGTAGTTCTTGAACTAGTTTAAAGAAAGGACAATAAAATAGTCACAAGGTAGAAGAAATAAATTGTAAAAATAAAGCCACCGCAAACTATGATAAAGGCGGAGAAAGGCAAAGGAAGCACTTCATTCAATCTGTTTAGTCCTAGGAGAGCCGGGGAAGATTCACAGAGGAGGTGAAATTAGAGCAAACTAAAGTTCAATTACAGTACTAAATTAACTTAATTACCATGTTGTCTAGTGGTTTGTCATACTAGGAACGGAAAGCAGCATAAAATAGAGAAGTAGTGGCAAAATAGAAACACAGAGATTCTGATTTTTATCATTAGGGCATTATCACTGTTGTGGACCTTATATCTTTCCACCTTTTTTCATTTACTATTCATTATTTTTTCTTCACTCCTTTATTGCTTTTTGTTTTATTTATTAAAACATTGGTAGAAAGTAAGAGTTATGCTTCATTATTTTACATGGGGAAGCCTATAATGTTATCAGTGATTGAGATCATGTCTTTGATACTTACATGTTGTGTTTTAAGTAAGCATCTGTGATATTTATGTGCTTTTTAAGAGGCTTGAGCATTGTCTCAGTAGTTAAGGGCACTTGTTGCTTTTACAGAGGACCTGGACTCAATTCCCAGTACCCACATGGCTCACAACCATCTGTAACTCTAGTCCCAGGAGGGCACACACATACATGTGAGCAAAACTCATCCACATAAAATAAACAAATCTTTAAAATTAAAAAAATGCCTTTTATATCAAAGTTCTACAAACTCTAGTTATACTGTTAGCAAGGAAGGGACAGGTACTTACCTTTATTTTTTGTCCTGTTTCTTATGTTAAACAAAACAGTTCACCAAGAGAAGATATTTAATATCTTCTGGTTTCCTCACACAGGTAAACTAATCTCTTCATTTACAGTAAGACAATTGAGGAGAGAAATAGTTCAGGAACTTGTCCTGGGTCCTAACAACAGAGAAGGGAGAACAGTGCTTTCTACCCAGCATTTCTCAAGTAGCTTGCTGTCATTATTTATGACAACCCCGCAGCAATCTTCCGCATGGTTAGCATAGACTTCTGGCAGCAGACAGTACTCGTAATGAATAAGCCGACTGAGACACTGTTCATTTTGAGATACTCTTCTGCTTTAAAAATATCAGTACTGCACATAAGTAAAATCAAAACCTTGTCTCCTATAAATTCCAGAGCAGTACAGAGCACATCTGAACCTCAGATGCAATCAAAGGCTCATGCTTGTGAAGGCAGCTGTGCAAGGAAGTCTTAAAGAAAGCTTCAAATGCAACAGATAGGAGAATTAGCAGAGGATGCTGATCTCAAAACTCAGTAAGCTGACCTCATCATCCTCCGTGTGTGTGTGTGTGTGTGTGTGTTTGTCGGGGTGCTGGTGAGATGCCTCAGTGGATAAGGAGCTTGGTGCCAAACCTGGGATCCTCAGTTCAGTCCCTGGGACCCACATAGTGGAAGGCAAGAACTGACACCCTTGAGTTGCTCTTTGTTGTCACCCAAACACCAAAGCACACTAGTCATACTCCTCTCGCTAATAGATAGATAATAGATAGATAGATAGATAGATGATAGATAGATAGATAGATGATAGATAGTATTTAAATAAAGCGTACTGTGATGTAACAGAAACGGAGGATTTTCTCATGTGCAAAATAAGGCTGTTTTAATAATTTTAATTCTGTGGTGGTAATACTTGCCAAAAGAAATTGCTATTAGCTTAATTTCTTCTTCTTCGAGAAACTCTTGCTTCTTTGTTGCCAGGTATCCAGCATCATCTCTCTTTCAGCTTCCTAGCTTACAAAGTTAGCAGGCAGAGAAGTATTTCACTCCAATGAATGAATTATGAGATCCAATATTTTACTTCTTACAAGAATTACTCTATTTTAATTATGGTCTTAAAATCATATTCTAAGGAACTGGTGTGTAGTAATGAAGTAGATGTTGAGAAATCCAGCCTTACTAGCACCAATCTCAACAGTGTGGAACCGATTCCTTGGGGAAAATGGCTGATTTGAGGGCAGGGTCAGGAAAGTTTCTTCTGTAATTCACATCAGGAAGCACAAAAGCACCACCACAGAGATGTGCAAGACATGCAGGGGGTAAGAGTTCCTATGAGTAGAACTGGGCACACTATTACAATGTAATAGAGCTGCTAAAAGTAGATGCAAGGCTTCACATTCACATTTCTAAAAATTTAAAGGTAAGTATATCTCAAAAGGCAAAGTTCTTTTTAAGAGAACTATGTCAGCAGTTACTTATTTTAACAAATGTGGATGGAATCACAGAGACTGAGGAACACTTTTTCACACCCACAAAAGTGATATTTACTTCCAGCAAAAGTTGAGCCCTAGGAGGGAAGGTTTGGAGAACAATGTACTTACAGTCTTAAGTTCTTTGGGTATTGCTGTGAAAAGCAACGTGACCACGGAGAAATCTAGACGACACCATACAAACTAAATTATAAAATTTCACATCCTTAGTGATCAGACAAGCCAGTACCTTGTTTCTGCAAATATTCCTAGAATGGAATCCTTCCCCCAAAGTGACCCATAAAATAAGGAAACAGTCTAACTTACCAGTCCCTTTCAAGAATGCTGCTGTTGTGGCAGATCACACACTGACTAACAGACCTACCTGCATTTGAGGAAACTAAAACCACAGGCTTATAAACATAATGCATGGGTCTTGACCCCTTGATTTTACGTTCTTTGAGGAAATAAGTGAATAATTGAGAATGACTGAATCAACTTAAGGATCGCATATTAAATGATAGTATTACATGAATGTTAGATTTTCTAAGTGTGAAAACATGCACATACGCTGGACGAGCACGTACGTTGGGTGAATAGTATAACTGTTGTTCTTGAATTGTGTGTGTGAGTAGCAGTATGTAAGTGTGCATTTATATGTCTGTCTATGCATCCATTGAGAATGTGGCAACTAAAATTAAGAAAATATTTTATATATAAATATTAAAGTCTCCTGAATAAGCCAGTTCTTTGATTAAATTGTCAAATTTTGTTTTTTTTTTAGAAAAATCATGTCATATTTTTAAGAAAAATTAGGCAAAAATAATAGTTCACGAGGTGAGGTATGCTTTAATCTCAGTTCTTGGGATGTAGATCAGGCACATCTCTGAGTTTAAGGCCAGTTTGGTATAAATATTGCATTCCAGGCCAGCCAGAGCTACCTGAAAAGGAAATCCAGCTTAAAAAACCGACCAACTGAACAAATCAGTATCAAAAGCATAATACAGCCAAGGTCCCTGATTCATCAACTGTAGCTATTGATCTTCATTCAGCAGATTCTTTAGTGTGTTGTGACTAATTTCATTCATTTGGACAAGATGGCTTTGCTTGCAAAACAGTATTGAAGAGAAAGAATGCTGACTATCTGAAGAAACATGGCAGCAACAACAGAAAATACAGAGCTGGTCAAAGAAGGATCACACCGGCTGTTTATGTTACCAAATACTCTATAAAAATCTGCTCCCACTCTCTTAGGATTCTCTTTACATAATGTAAGAGAGATTTGTTGGAAACATGCAATTTATGAAGATGGGAACCTCTCTATGCATCAGTGTGCTTGTTTGTATATGAAAGTGGGAAATATCATACCAGATGGTTGGATAGATATGATGGATGATATCAGACTAGTGTATTCCATCTGTGAAGACCTTAGAGTAGGGCACATCACTTCATTCTCTATACATTTTCATATTATTGTTATGTATAGCTCAGGACCATGTAAATTTATGTCACGTAATGAAATGCTGTTTCTTTCTTTTCTATGTGGACTTAGACTTGTTCTGAATTTTCTCCATTTTCCTGTCTTTCTTTTTTTGCTGTGTTTCATTTTTGTTTTGTTTCTGGACAGTTGGAAAGTATTTCCATTTACAGTAAGAGACTTTTTAAAAGTTCAATTAAACACTATCAACTTTTCATTAGACATAATGGTATGTTCTGCAAAGTATACAAAAGAGCACTGCACATATCTTAATGGGCAGTTCTGTCCCCTTTGTTCTTACAGCCCAACTCATTACTGTGTACAAGGAAATAAGCTTCCTCGGTGTCCTTAATGGATTCCTGAACTCCTTCTTTCTAGCATTTTGGTATTTTAAGACACATTTTATTATATATAATGGAGAATGAACAAGATATCTCTCTGTAGGTAGGTTCATTTTAATGTATTTTCAATTCATATACATGGTGAATTCAGTATATCAAATTTTAGTCACAATCATGTCAAACCCATAATTTTCTCTTATATAATAAAATATAACCAATATTTCTAACATTACAAAGGCAGTTATTTTTAAAATTTGGTTTGTATTAAGCCTGTCTAAAATGCCTTGTGAACATGTCTTTATCCATGTTGCATTTATTTTAAATTATATATTTTTAAGTATTAACTTTAGCAGTCTTGGAAACAATAGGCAGCAGCTTGATTAGTGGTACTACATATAAAGCTAGATTATTCTTGCTTTTTATAGACAAGCATCTGTGGATTAAATGATTATCCAGTATGTGCCACTGTTTGGTAGTTATTTTGAAAACCTGCTTACCAGGATTAAAAAAAGGAATTTTGTGCATAAAAATAGGTCACCAATAAGAAGCATGAACCATTTCTCCCAATCAAGTATAAAATGGTGACACATTTTATAAATCAGGTAAATATAGACATGAAATACAATATTTGAATAGTTAAAAGAAATTCTAGATGGGTTACATTTTTAGTACATTTTACCAAATGCTTATTTTTACCTGCTATTTTCAAATATTTCAAAATTTCCATACATGTATTTTTTCTCACTTGAAAAAGTGAGACAAGTTCCATTAGTTATTCACTTATACTATAATTAAAAATTTTAGTAGATAAAACGGTTATATTTGCTTTATTCAATAAGTATCAGTTTTTCCCCTGTAAATTTAAAACATGGTTGGAAATATCACTATGTTTGATAATTTACCTTTTTGTTAATTTTGTTGCATAAGTAGTTCAGTCTTAAATTCTCCAAGATAGCATTTATGTATATAGTTTACGTAAAGCCTCTATGTGAAACCGTAACTATGGCTACAATCACTGCCTGCTTTGCAATCATCTCAATCTAAGAACTGAGGATATCAGTGTTCTTCTGTGACTACTTTCACTTTGTATTTATGACAGCTTACAGGCACACTTATGGTCACGTGCCCCTCGCTTCTCTGAAACCATTCCAAGAGAGGGGCACTCCTATCCTCACCCACAATGGTTGCGGAGGTGCTGAGAACACTGGGAAGTCCTGGATAGCTCCTCACCTGGAAGTGCTACCAGGAGCAAGCTAACAGTGGCAGCATTCTTTCCAGTCATCTAGCCTGGGAGGCCACCTTTCCAGGACAGCCCACCCACCAACAGCTCCATGTTCATTTAAACTCAGGTCAACTTAGAAGGGCAATTCCAGCAAAGGCTGGATCAGACAGAAGTAGCCTTCACTGCGACTGTACCGCAGCCTGTTTCATCATCTGTCCAATTCTCCGTGATTCCTTTCTCAGGACTGTTAGTCAAAATTTTTTAATAGATCTGCACGCTAATCTCAGAGTCTATTTTCCAGAAAATATTACTTAAGAAAGGAAGCTATCACAGAAGTCCTGGGAATTAATCTTTTCCATATATGTTAGTTTTAGATCTCGTGTTCATCCTCCAATGGCAGAGCTGCCTTTACCAGTACTTTGAACTCGCAGTTGCTTTGAAATTTGCATGGAAATCTAAGGACTCTCTTTGGCCAGTCCAAGGAACTGGAGACCTGTATCAATGGGAAGCACTAAGTTAAAATGCTTAAAAGGAAGCTGTGTAGGTAACATAAAAATCTCAAACATATCTACAAAAGCCGCTCCCAACTCGAGCATCGCGCAATCCTCTCCCCTCTACTCAGCCCCCCTCATTGGCCTGCCCGCACTCCCAGTTTACCCAGGGGATCTCATCTATTTCTCCTTCCCAGGGAAATACGTGCGGTCCCTCTTAGGGATCTCTTTGTTACCTAGCTTCTGACCCCCTGGCTGCTGATTCACCTAGATTCTGCAGTATCTCTGGACCAGCTAGCTCATCTAGGCATATTCTTTTCTAGCAGAGGCTTGGGTCCATATCCAATCAGACGACTTCCCTAAAATTTTAATCTTGAGCAATACTCCCCAAAAGAGTGAGCAGCCATTTTACTAAACTTATTTCATTCGGAGAGCCCTAAAAAGAGTTCCCCATTCTTTTTGCTACTGAGATTGAAGGAGCTAACCTTCCCATGTTGCTCTTCCTCTGATGTGGTGAATGTCCCATTTCCTTCCAACAGCATTAAACATGCCTCCAACACACTACCAGAAATTGTCTAATGATTTAGAAACCTAACGGCATTATCCTAGTTCACAGAGACTAAAACTGAGACAATGAAATTATGTAACTTGCTGAAGAGTGCTCAGGCAATAAGAAAAGGTGTCAAGTCTCCACCACAGAAAAGTTGTGTATTTTTAAACAATTCTCTTTTCAGTTACTTTCTGTATAGACACATAGGTGGATGTGTATGTACATTCTTCCACAGTTGAGTGCTTTACCATGGTTAGAATTTTTAATAGTTTTGAACTTTATATACTTTTTCTGAGAATAAAATTTCACTGAAGCAAATTTTAAAAGACTATTAAGTAAAAAGATGATAAAACTTACCCATTAATCTAGTAACAGGACATGCCAAATCATCACTATTGATATTTTCACCTATTTTCTTTCTTCTTTCTTCTACTCCCACCCCTCCCCCATCTATCTATCTAACTCATATGGATAAATGCATACACAATACACAAACAAATACATGAGGCTCTTGTTTTATGTTCAAATTCAATGATCACATGTCCTTTGAATAATTAAATTTAGTTTGAAATGTTTTAATAGAAAGATACATGATGTTAACCATGCCTCTTGTCATTTCCCTTTTAGACCTTTTCGTTGCCCTTCTAGGATATTGATGAGCACCACTGACACCTGATTAGTGAGAGGAGATTCTACAATTGAAGGTATAGCTTTGAAAATTTTATCTTTTGAATTTTAACTCTTTTTCAAAAGATCGTGCCAATTTGTACTTTTAAAACCTTTTTTAGTGTTTTAAAACTAGTTTTATTCAACTGTACAAACTTGGACACTAAAGAAAAATTAATGCCAAATTGATAACTCAAATAGTTCATGCTGTATTAGGTATCTCTTCTATTGTTCTACCATTAGAAATTAGTATAAACTAACTATAAAAAGATAAAACACATAGAATATAATTATTTCATATATAAACATAATAGTTTGCTATGTAAATATTAAAATACATGTATAATGTCTTTTGACTGACTATTTTATAAGTTAAACCATATTTAATGTAAATTGATTATAATAAATTATTCATGATAAAAACATTCATCTATTGTAAAATATTTTCCTGTCTTATTCGTATTAGATATGACTCTTCTATAATATTCTTGTTTATTGAACTAGTAATTAGTACTTGTCATTAACCAGTGTTATACTTGATTATATTATAATGTTATATTATAATTGACTAATAATTGCTCGGTCAATACTTGTAATTGATCTACAATACATGTCTGTTCAGTGTGTAATTGAATTTGTGATTTCACAAATGAAATTATGGAATTATCCAGAAGTAGGATGGGTTTAGAAGATATAGGAATTTTAAAGTTCCCTGGGGTTGGAGAGATGACTCAGAGTTAAAGGTACTTGCTATTCTTGCAGAGGACCAGAGTTCTGCTCCTGGCACCTACAGTAGACCACTCAAAACTGCCTTTAATTCCAGCTCCAGGAGATTTGATGCCCTCTTCTGGCCTTCAAGGGAACCTCCACACATGTTGCAGATACACAGGAATAAAAATACAAATACATCTTTAATCTTTCTTAATAATACATATATCAAAATTTCCCTAAATTTTTATATGTCTACTCGTTTCACACTTGTCAAAATTAGTCTTTTATTGTTGTATTTCAGTATTGTGTTTTTCTAACTTTTCAAGTTTGAAACATTTTTTTCCTTAATTCGCCAGTCATCTTTCACAGTGAATTTAAGGGGTCTTCCCTGAGAACTACTTTTCTATTTATCTAGAGTCCAGTTGCATAAATCCCTCCCTGGTGACTCTCAGTAAGTATTTTAATAGCTCACTCACTCTTAGTTCTCAGCGACGTGTCCTCAGACATTTCGATGTGTCATTACAGTAAATCATATTACACAGTTCATAGTTTGCAATTTACATTATCTTCACAATGTATGGCTTATGTTTTAACTAGAGTGATCTTTAGGGGCATGGAGGCTGGTGTCTCTGCCATAAAATAAAGCTGAGAGCAAGAATGGGTGTGGGAGTTGGAGGGAGACTCACCATAAAGCCTCATCAATTCTTACAGTCTATAGTTTTCATATTGTTACATTGCTGTTTTCAGTGCTCAGAATACCAAGCAACTCAAGATACTGAACGAAAGTTCCGAGACAGTGTCAAAGGAGTCAGAAAATACCCTCATTCTATTTTTAAAAGGGAGACTGGTTTATATTCGTGGGCTTATGATCCCACAGTCTTGCTCAATGTGTAAATTTAAAAATCACAGCGATTTAAATGACCCAGCTGGTTAATAGAGTATGGGTTGATGGATTAATGAATGAGTGAAGAGGTGGGAACCAAGAACAAGAATATTCTGGCTCCATTCAATAACGACACAGGTTATCTTATTGGTGTGCCACCAACATTCTCAGTAAACACAGAGTTTTCACACCAGAAAGAGGGGTTAGGGTACACAGACACTTTGGAACGCTATTTCGTTTGGTTCTCTGAAAATGGCTTAGCCCCAGTTGAAATGAAATCAGTCACAACCTGTGATTCCGTGATCGCTTCTTTGATTTAGGCAGGTATGGAAGGTCCATGTTCCTTGAGAAACACATTTCTTGGTCATGTCTTCAAATTAAAAACATTTCTTTCCAATGAATACCCAGGAGGCTTGGCAGCG
>LOEQ01000022.1:244776-266081 GCA_001685075.1 Bramus lutescens | reverse complement strand
ACCTCTGGAAGAACAGTCAGTGCTCTTAACCTCTGAGCCATCTCTCCAGCCCGGATGTCAGTATTCCTAAAGTACACATGAAACATTAAAAATTACATTAACTTACTTATTTATTGTGTTTGTGTAATTGTTTGTACGGCTGGAGTGTGGAGGTGAGAGAACAGCTTGCAGGAGTTGGTTCTCTCTACCATGTGAATTCTGGAGAGTGCACACAAGGTCATCAGTCTTAGCAGCAGTACATCTTGTCAGCCTCATAAACATTTTAAAAATTAAGATTAAATGTTAGTAATAGCTGAAGCATTCTAGATTGGAACAGCTCAGCTGCCTGTCTCTGTGGCTTATTGTTGGACAGTCCTGGTTTCTTTCAGAGCTCATTTATATGGTATTAAGTGGTTTCAGATCTAACAATTTTAGCTTTTATATTCCTATCAAGTAACTTCAATGACATTTTAACTAGTACTTGTTCAGTTATCTTGATGTTCTCCTTATAATAGATACATCTAAGAGTTTGTATTATTCAGAAGTGCTGAATAATTTCATACATAGCACCTCATTCTATTAGGCTTGATTTTATGTACAAATGTGTTTTTTATAAAAATTTTACACAGCTATAGAAATATAGTCTTCCATCTGTATAGTTGCTATTTCTTTATTTTGTATTGTAGGGATAGTCCTACAATGGTGATTTGTTTTGTGTCATTTTAGCTGCAGACATTCAAGACTGCCTCACCTTGTCAGGATGTCAAACAGCTGACTAATGGAGTGACCATGGCACAAGTTCTTCATCAAATGTGAGTAGTGACCAAAGACCTCATAGGAATGGATGTCCAGCAGCAGCTAGAACACTTCTATAAAGGTGACTGAGAGTTCATCCTACCCAGTAGACATAGTCAGACGTATGGCACCAGACCATTTTACCACCTCATGATTTCTTGCTTGTTTATAAAGATTCATTTTAACCAAATGATTGATAAAGATTCATATATCGGAGTATGCCAAATAATCACACAGAAACATTGCTTGGCCTATTAGCTGAGGCTTCTTATTAACTATCTCTTTCATCTTATATTAACCCATTTCTATTAATATGTGTATCACCATAAGGCTGTGGCCTACCGGTAAGATTGTGGGCTGGGCATCTGTCTCCTTCAGCAGCTACATGGCGTCTCCCTGACTCTGCCTATTCTCTCTATATATATATATCTGTTGTTCAGATTTCCTGGCTGGCTTTATTCTGCCCTACCATAGGCCAAAGCAGCTTTATTCATCAACCAGTAAAGCAGCACATATACTAAAGGACATTCATCCCATATCATATCGTTCAAGGGGAAAGGCTAAATGGTACACTTGCATTCATTTTCTACAAATGTAGGTTGTTCTTTTGAGGGCTCTTTACATGGACATTCTTTGAGATTCTGAATTTGGAAAACAAGCTATATTAAAAATCTAATACTGAAATAATAGTAATTATGAGTCCACCAATAATAATCATGTTAATTTTATGGACTTTGAAGTTACAAAGCATGGACAAGGCTTTAGTAGTTAAGATTCTGGCCTTGGGTATGTTAATGTACACTAAACAGTATTTAAAAATTATGAGTTCAGAATTGGCCATTTGCACTATTGAGGATACAGTTTATATTGTTGACTATAATCCTAATTCCTGGACTATGGTTGGGAAATATTAAGAAATAATAGATTTACGAATTTTTAATATAACTATTTAAAAAGAGACCAGAATCCTGTTTTGACTTTACTGTTCTCCAGTCAGAGATTATTATATTGACTTCTTCCCACCATCTACAAGATGAAACTGACTTCAAAAACTGTATAGTTGGAGCCACAAAAATCTTTATGCCATTCCTAGAAAAACAGCTTACAATTATTTTAAAATCTTAATGATTTGGTATTATCTCATTTGAACATCCAGATTTTATAGTTAAAGCATGTTAACATTTTCTTCAATCATTGAAAAATACTCCTTACTTCCCAGTTTTCTTAAAATGTTGCAGGGAGGTCACTCATTTGTTCCCAGCCACTTAGCCCCAATATAACCACACAAAACTGTATTAATTAAAACACTGCTTGGCCCATTAGCTCTAGCTTCTTATTGGCTAACTCTTATATTAATTTAACCCATTTCTATTAATCTGTATATCACCACGTGGTAGTGGCTTACCAGCAAAGATTTGGCATGTCTGACTGGCATCTCTCTGACTCTGCCTTCTTCCTCCCAGCATCCCAGCATTCCATTTAGTTTTCCCTGCTTAGCTCTGTTCTCTTACAGCTCTGCTTTAGGCCCAAAGTAGTTCCTTTATTAACCAAATGAAAGAAACACATAAACAGAAGGACCTCCTACATTAAAATACTTGTTTCATTTTATTTTGTTTTAAAACTAACTACTTGACCAGAGCCATCATGGTACTTCTTGATTTGAGGATGCCATCATTGCTTGATAAAGGAATGTGTGTCTCGCTGCTTTCATTGTAATAATTTTCGGCTGATAGGAATAAAAGATATGTATTCATTCACTTAACAGTGCTATGCGAAGACATCAACCCAAAACTAGGCCTAGTTTGTTCTTTTCCTTTTGTTTTTTGTTTTTTGTTGTTGTTGTTGTTCTTTTTAGAGTTTGGCTTTAATCTATGGTGGTCTGAAACTTACCGTGTTGTCCAGGCTGTCTCATACTTAGAACAGTCCTCCTGCTTCAACTGCTGGACTGCTACGGTTATAGTTCTTGCCAGAGACATCATTTCTGTTTGTGTTGATGGCATGATGCTATAGGGTCTTTCCTTGGTGTGCTGTGTGTGGCTCTTGGATCTCCCAGATTTGAGGGCACTGTTTGGAGTAGTACCAGGTGCACTCTATTTAAATGATAGCGCGTGTCTTCTCAGCTTCTTTTCCATGGTCAGATTTCTACTCTCTCTCTCTCTCTCTCTCTCTCTCTCTCTCTCTTTCTCTGCCTCTCTCCTTGTTTGTATATGTATTATTTTCTTCTAATAGCTTTTGTTTTTCAGGGAAAATCAAAAAATCTTAGTTCATAAGAAAGATTTCTTCATTAAGCTAGTATCCAGTGGTCTAAAATAGGCCCAAGTCAGTCTGTCTGCTGGTTCCCCTAATACTCCCACTTTGTTTCATTTGCCCATTTTATTGTACTTTTTGGTGTTTTAACCTCCTTATTACCTAAGGAACTTTTATTTTTTTTTAAACTTTTCTAGAAGTCTGCATGTATACCAGCAAGACTTCCAAGATACATTTTTGCTCATTTGGATAAAAGTTTCATAATCCTAATAAAAAGACTAATTTCATTTGTATATAATTTATTGTTTGCTGAGACAGGTTTTCTGTGTAGATTTTTAGAGCCTGTCCCGGAACTCACTTTGTAGACCAGGCTTGCCTCGAACTCACCTGTGTCTGCCTCCCAACTGCTGGTATTAAAGGCGTACCAGGCATATTTCTTTGACTATTTCAAAGTACCATAATGGTAACATTTATAATAAATTTTACTGGTAATTCTTATAAAGTCACATGAAAGTTGTTAATAAAGGTGAGAAGATAAATTCT
Organism: Bramus lutescens; assembly: GCA_001685075.1. Taxonomy (NCBI): domain Eukaryota; kingdom Metazoa; phylum Chordata; class Mammalia; order Rodentia; family Cricetidae; genus Bramus; species Bramus lutescens. The sequence goes on along the minus strand of LOEQ01000022.1, from coordinate 262,517 downwards.
GCTTGTTAAAGAAAAGACAACCTTTTAGATAGTCATTTTTACTTATCGGAGGCAGGTATGCGTTTATAGAATAAGATCTTAAACAGTTGTCTAAACTATAACTCTAGCCATGAGGAACCATGGACTTAGTGATGGCTTCTGTAGGTCCTTATCTTTAGTTTGGCTATGTAATATGTGTACTCCTTTAAAAATGTACATAGAAGGGGCAGTTGTGGGGAAAGGCTGTGCACTGGGGTAAAATGCACCTACAACTGGGTTAGTTTTCCAGGGCTGCACTAACAGTGCCACAGACTGTGTGACTTAACACAACAAAATTTTATTCTCCTCTAGTTCCTGTAGTTAGAAATCTAAATCAAGCTCTTGGGCAGGCTGTCCTCACTCCAAAGCTTCAGCGAGAGAGCTTCCTTGCCTTTTCCAGCTTCTGGTTGTCCTGGGCATTTCTAGGGCCACTGTGCCTCTGCTCAGCTTCCCTTTGTTTGCAGCTGTATCTGTTCCAATTTTTTTTATTTTTAATTTATTTTTCTTTATAAAAAAGAAACCAAACTTTCTTTTTTTTTATTTTACATATCAACCCCAGTTCCCTGTTCCTCCCCTCCTCCCCTTCCGTCCACCTATCCCTACACCCCACCTCCTATCCATTCCTCAGAGAGGATAAGGCACATTGCCTTGGGGAAGGTTCAAGGCCCTCCCAGCTATATCTAGGCTGAGCAAAGTATCCTCCCAAACATTGGAGTACTACAGCAGTAAAAAAACCAATCTTGAAATCTGCATCCAAATGGATGGAACTAGAAAAAAAAATCCTGAGTGAGGTAACCTGGACCCAGAAAGTTGAACATAGTATGTACTCACTCATAAGTGCATACTAGCTGTAAAGCAAAGGATAGTGAGCCTATACTATAGTTCATGATCCTAGAGAAGCTACGTAACAAAGTGAACCCTAAGAAAAACATAGATAGATCCACCTGGAAAGGGGAAATAGACAAGATTGCCTGACAAAATTGGGAGCATGGGGATGAGGGGAGAAGGGAGGGTGAAAAGGGGAAGAAGAGGAAAAAGGGGAGGGGTGAGGAGAACTTGAGGAAATGGGATAGATGAGATGGAGGAAGGACAGAGATGAGAGCAAAGAAAGAGATATTTTGATTGAGGGAGCCATTATAGGGCTAGCAAGAAACCTGGCTATAGAGAAATTTCCAGGAACCCACAGGATGACCCTAAGCAATAGAGGAGAGGGCACCCGATCTTGACTCAGTCAGACTGATGAATATCTTAAATGTCACCATAGAACCTTCATCCAGCAACTGATGGAAGCAGAGACAGAGACTCACAGCAGAGCACTGGGCTGAGCTCCCAAAGTCCAGTTCAAGAGTGGGAGGAGTGAGAATATGAGCAAAGAGGTCAAGACCATGATGGTGACACCCACTGAGACAGTCTACCTGAGCTAACAGGAGCTCACCAACTCCAGCCAAACAAGGAAGGAACTAGTTAGCATAGGTGCAAACTATAGTCCCTCTCAATGTGGGTGACAGTTGTAAAGCTGGGGCAGACTGCGGGTTCACTGGCAGTCGCACCAGGACTTATCCGTACTGCTTGTACTGGCTTTTAGGAAACCTATTCTATCTGTTCTATTTTAAGGGCACTAGTCTTATGGACCCATTCTAAGTTAATAAGATTTCTTCCTACTTTGATACTGTGAAGACCTTGTTTCCAAATAAGGTCATATTTATAAGTACAAAGTTAAAACTGAAATACGTCTTTTTGGAAAATGTGGTTCTATATACTGCTACCAAGAATGAATCCACTTGCCCCCACTTTGTCAGTTGACCAGCCATGTAATATATGTGTTTTTATTGTCTTTCACTGGATGACTTTTGCAAAGAGGAGTGTGGTATAGAATTAAAATATTCAGTCCATCATTTTTCATTGTGCAGGTATTTGAGCAGTTAAATGATAAACCATGATAGCCAACATCTGAGTATTTACTAAATATATCATTATAGGTCCCATTATATGGGTTATTTGTGTGTGTGTATGTGTGTGTGTGTGTGTGCTTGTGCAATTATCTGTTGTGTGATTGTGGAACCCAGAGGTCAATGTTGAATATTTTCCTTTATCATTCTCAACTTTATTTTTGAAATAGGCTAGTCTCTGATCTGGAACTCACCATTTTGGCTATCCTGGTTGGCAGTGAACTCCTGGGGTACACATCTCTTTGCCCCCACTTCATACCCAGCGCTGGGATTGTAGACATGTGCTGCTTCATGCAGCTTTCCCGTGGGTGTTGCAGATCTGACTCAAGCACGTGCATTTATGCACTGAGCTGTCTTCCCAGCCCTCTCATTCAACCTTTTTATTTATAAGCTGTGTATTTACTATTTTTATGTCCAGTTTATCTATGAATACCAAGGGTGTAGAGAGCTACTTTTAGAAATGTAACAATAAATTTTAAGGCTGGGATTTGTATTAGTTTAGTCTGACTCCAAGGCCAGTGTTTTTATTCAGTAGTAACAGAAATCGAGTACCTCAATACTTTCTGATAGAATCTTATTCAACAATAGTCCTAGGGCATCAATAGAAGACAATACAGTTTTTATTAGTAAGTAGAAATATAATTATTCTTTTAAGTTAGCTGCTAAAATTCTTGAAGATGCATCCTGGATGGGATTAAACGTATTGTAATGATTTTTTGCTTAGTTTTCATTAGAAAATAATTGGATTGTATTTTTCTTCATTAGCTCCTTTCCTCTTTTTGGTGTTCCTTTAGTATCAAGATCAAGTTAAGATAAGTGTATAAAAGAAAGCAAAAAACAATCAAATCATATAGATGATGTGCTAGTGCAAAAAAGTAAAAAGTGTCTGAGGTTGAACATCAGGTTTATTGTAAGAAGGCAGGAGCTAGGTAGGTTGTTATGGAGAAAGAAAAATTTAGTGGCTTCATTTAAATTACTGCTAATCTCACTAAGGATAGATTTTAAACTATGAATACTTCACACCATGGTTCAGTTTTTTTTCATGTTATGAAAACATTTTAAAGTTTAGCTTTTATATTTTTGTTTTAGTGATGTAGCCTGGTTCAACGAATCTTGGTTAAGCCGAATTAAAGATGATGTTGGAGACAACTGGAGAATAAAGGTACGCAGACATAGATGGGTGGGTCATACATGGTGCAAGCAAAGCTCCTAACAGCGGTTGTGAACTCAATTGATTTTTTAAAAAGTAATTCATGAGTGCATTTTTCAGTTTGAGTTAACACATATTGTACTGGTCTGTTTTTATCAACTTGAACCAAAGAAGAGTTGCCTTAAAAGACAGAACCTCAATTGAAAAGGAAATGCCTCCATCAGATTGGTCTGTCTGCCTGTCTGGTTGTCATTTTCTTGGTTGTTGGTTGATGTGGGAGGACCCAGCCCACTGTGGGCAGTGCCACCCCTGGACAGGTGGTCGTGGGAGGTTTAAAAGAAGTCAGGCTGAATGGATGTGAACCTGAAAGCTAGTAATTAAGCAGCTATCCTCCAAGGTTTCTGCCTCTCCTGCTGCTTGAGTTCTTGCCCTGATTTCTTTCAGTGATTGATTGTGGTCAGGATTTGTAAACTCAATAAATCCTTTCATCCCTAGCTTGCTTTTGGCCATTGTATAATAATAAAGTAACTAGGACACCTGAGTTTACTCATAGATAAATACCATTTTATAGTTATAGAGCTTTTCTTCCATCCAAGAATCTTGGTCTCTTTTCAGTTAACCCTCACTCAGTGACTGGCTTCTGATGGCTGTCCGTCTGCTTTGAGTCCCTTGAGTTCTTGTTTCTAGAATTCTGTATAAATGCATCAAACTGTGCACTGTGTGTGTCTGTAGACTTCATTCACCCATTCAGTATAATGATTTTGAGATTCATCTGTGTATACTACATTGATATGCCATTTTTATTTAGCTATTCACCTGGTGGGATAGTTGAATTATTTCTATTTTAGGTTATAGCAGTAAATCTTTACTTAGATTTAATTTCATTGGGGGGGAATTTCTTGGTGGAATTATTGAAGAGTGTGTGTGTGTGTGTGTGTGTTTAACTTTATCTGCAAATGATTTTATATTTTTAAATCCCTTTTGCTTCTCTTGGATTTTTTGGGCCTTGTGGGGCCTGTTTTATTTCATAAAGGATGTCTAATTTGTGTCATACAGTTTTAAATAATACTAGTACTGTAATACTATGCTAATGAATAGTTACATATATTTAAAATTAGTTATTATTCTGCACGTATGGGTATGAGTACCATGTGCATGCTTTGTGTATTCAGAGGTGATAAGAGAGCATCAGGCCCCTTGGAACTGGAGTGTAACATGAAGGGCCGGCTTGTTGGGGTTTCTGCCCTGCCCAGTTCTCCACAGCCAGCAAGCCCCAAAGAAAATCACACAGAGATCTCCATAAGATTGTAAACTGATTGGCCCATTAGCTCAGGCTTCTTATTAGCCCTTATCACTTACATTAATCCATTATTCTTATCTATGTTAGCAATGTGGCTTAGTACCTTTCACAGTGGGGTATGTCACATGTTGCTTCTTCGGAGTCTGGGCAGGAGTGGGAGGAATGCGCTTCCTCTTTCCTAGCATTCTCCTGTTCTCATCGCCCCGCCTCTACTTCCTGTNGCAAGCCCCAAAGAAAATCACACAGAGATCTCCATAAGATTGTAAACTGATTGGCCCATTAGCTCAGGCTTCTTATTAGCCCTTATCACTTACATTAATCCATTATTCTTATCTATGTTAGCAATGTGGCTTAGTACCTTTCACAGTGGGGTATGTCACATGTTGCTTCTTCGGAGTCTGGGCAGGAGTGGGAGGAATGCGCTTCCTCTTTCCTAGCATTCTCCTGTTCTCATCGCCCCGCCTCTACTTCCTGTCTGGTTGACCCACCTATACTTCCTGCCTGGCCAATCAGCGTTTATTTAAAACACAATTGACAGAATACAGACAATTATCCCGCACCACTGGAGTTATATTCAGGTGTAATCAGTCATATGGATGCTGGGAACTGAATCTGGGTCTTCTGGAAGATTTCTGTATTTTCCCCTTAGTAACATCTAGCTTATTTTTCAGTTTTACATTTTAAAATTATTTATTGCATTGATTTCCTCATTTACTTCTCCTTTTGCTGTTTATACATGTTCTTTTTTTTTTTTTATCCTGCTTCTTTATCCTTGAAGAGGTTTAAATAATAAATGTTAGGCCTATTTTTGTCCTAATATAAAAAAACACTGCCTTACCTTCAATGCATTATGAGTATCTTATTATCATTGTGCATATGTTGTGTGTGGAGTATGCACATGCTCCATCATGTGTGGAGGTCAGAGAACAAGTTTGTGAGCTTTGGATCTCCCTTCCCACCTTTGTGTGGGTTCTTGGGGCAAATGTCAGCCTTGCTTTCTTGTCTGTCTTATGTCTTGGTGAGTGCTCCAAGAGCACCAGAAAGCAATATACATCCTCATTTATTCTCCAGACATGTTACGTGCCACATTTGTTGATAGTGCAGTGTGTAATTTGTGTTTAATTTTCCCATCAGTTACATAGGGAGGCATCTTTAAGTCTCCATTGATGATAATTATTTTTCTTTTTAGTTCTGATAATAATAAATTCAGTTCTTATCAGTTCTGATAGTTTCATTTCGTATGAGTATTTTAAATTTTCTTTTTAGGTTTCTTACACATTTTTCTGTCTTATTAAGGAATTTGATAATGTTTTATTTTTATTGGGAAAGTGATTGTTTCTCACCTTTGTGTATGTCTCTCATTAGTAACATTTGTTCTGTTTTAGGCTAGTAACTTAAAGAAGGTCCTCCATGGAATTACAAGTTATTATCACGAGGTACAAGAAATAACCTGATTTTAAACAAAAATTCCAGTTGACTTCTTGTTTATAGCTTGTATTGGACTGAAATTCATAATTATAATTATATTGCTATTTTTAGTGCATTCAGAATGTTTGTGAAAATAGTGTTTAAAACTTAAATGCATTGGATTTCCAAAGGAGAAATAAAATTTTATTTTAATACTCTAAATTATTTTTATAAATATAATTATATTGTCTAATATTTGGTGGCCTTTGAACTGATTTTGATAGTTAAAATTTTTTCTTTTATTTTTTAATGTCACAAAAATAAACTTGAAAGTTTGTTGGAAAAGTTTTAATATTACTATGAGAATTTTCTGTGTGCTCTACACATCCAGAATCCTTATAACTTTTTAATAAGCTTCAAGAAAATAAGGAAGGGGAAGAAAAAAAATCAAATCCATTGGATTTGTTTTTTCATTTGTAATATAGTGTGGTAGTTGATGTTGTGACTCTAAGTGATATTACTACTGCAGGTATTCTTCAGACAGTCTGACTTCTCTTCATTGTGTAAATAACTTTGCCTTTCTTAATAATAATACTTTTCTATTTTGAGCTAGCATAATCCTGTTTAGTGCTTACTGGGAAAGCATTTTTGTTAGAGTAAGATAGCCTAGGTTCTTCTTAATAAATCCTTGTTTTTCTGATGGTGAGGCCAAGTAAAATCAAATACAATTGGCTCTGAATATTGAGAAGGTACTAGAATATTGCTAACTTGGTTTTAGTCAATAACACTGACTTACTTGTGATTTCTTAATTTATTTAAGTTCTTTCATGAACTTATTTTAAATTAATTTTTCTTTAAATAATAATGTAAATTCTCTGTAGCATACTTAACTGAGTGATCTAATTTATTATTTGATTCTTCAGTTTTTGGGGCAGCAGATTTCTGAAGAACTTATTCCCGACTTAAACCAAATAACTGAGTGTTCAGATCCTGTCGAGCTTGGGAGGTTGCTTCAGCTTATTCTAGGCTGTGCAGTCAACTGTGAAAGGAAGCAAGGTAAGGGAGTTTTAAACATTTGAGGTTCCCACTTTCTAGAAACATTCTGCTTTGCTCGTTCTTAGTGCTGACATTCACAGGAAGGGGTTGTCTTCCTCCTGCTGAGTGCCTGAAATCACTTTGCACTAACTCGATCTAAATTCTAGACCTCCCTGTCATCTGTCATGTTGCAGCTTTTAAGTGTTCTGTGTTCTGGTGGTCAAAAGTCAAATTAAGTGCTTTTAGTTCATTGACATTTAGTTTAAGACACCAGGTTGAATTTTAGGTTCATTTAATTTTTTATAATAAAATATTCAACTAATAAATTATAACTCAGACTTCATCAAATAATACCTGTTGTGTTGAGAAGAAACCTATCAGTTTTCTTTTGATAAGTGGAATAATTCACATATAATGGAATCCGTGCATTACAGTAGAATATATACGCATAGCAATCTGTGTGCTGCCGAGTATGAGATGTCACAAAGCTTAGTTAGAGTGAGTCTCCGTCCCTGTGGGGGCTCGTCCATCTTGTGTGTCTTTTTTGTCTCTTGTCCATCTTGTGTGTCTTGTCCATCTTGTATGTCTTATACATCTTGGATGGGAAGAGCTTTGCCAGAGCCTGGTCTTAGTACACCGTCTTCATAAAGACTTCTTTATCTTCAAGAAAGGGTAAAGGATGGATAAATTCAGTAAGTCCAAGCTCAAGAAATATAAAATAAAATTAAATCAGTTGTAGTTTAAAAAGACACACACACTCACATGCCATAAAACTTTCCTATTCCAGTGTCTGCATTTAGAAGTTACCTTTTCAGAGGGCAAATAACTACTTTTTCTATAGTTAGTCCTGGGGGCATTAAAGATCTATATGTTGTGTTTTGTTTTGTTTTGTTTGTTTTGTGAAAACTAAATTTTTACTCATATAGATTAAAATGTCTCTGGCTATTCACAGTTTGGCAAGGAATAATTCAGGTTGAAATATAGTACTAAAATTTTGTTACAGTTTGGCTCTTTTTATTCCTTGATAAATACTTTTCTTCTATTTTAGTTTCTGGCTATTTGTAGTATTTTTTTTTTGCCTAATTTATGTTTCTGATATTTCAGACATAATTCATTTTCAGAGAAGTAACATTTAGCTCTGATTCTATTTCATTTAAGTATTATTTATTTTTTCTAGTATTTCCATTTTCTTTTAAATTCATCTTCTATTATAAGCCATGATTGGGAGTCTAAGCTACCATTCTCCCTGGTGTTGATGAGTTTGTTCCATCCTACAAACTTTATATATTGTCTTAGTCATAATTTAGGCCTAAGCATCACTAGATATTCTTGTCTTCATCGTTTTGAAAGGAAATTAAGTCCCTGAAGATACAAGTGGAAGTTTACTATGCAGTCCATATAAGGAAACAGTTTTACTTTCAAAATATTGTCTGGCTTAACAATTAGGTTTGAATAGTTAAATAAAACCTGCTAGTGGGCTGAGGATATGGCCTAGTTGTAGAGCCCTCATCTGTCATGCAGAGCCCTGGATTCCATCCTCAGAGCTGTAGAAGGAATGGAAATAAGAAAAGCAAAAACAAAAAATACAAGAAATGAGCCCCCTAAATTTGACGATATCAAACAACTTCTGCACTTTTGTGGATTGAAGTGACAATTGGCTTGATTGTTAATAATACCCTTCTCAAACAGAAAGATTTTTTTAATTGTAATTTCTTGATTGATTTTTTTTTAATTTTACCTCATGCACCCTAATCCCGCTCACTTCTTAGTTTCCCCATATCGCCCCTTACTTTTGCAGCACCCCTTCAAAAGAAAGTTAAGCAAACAATTAAAAACACGAACGAAACAAACCTCTTTGATTCCCCTTCTTTCCCGCTTCTCTAACACCTCTTCATTTGTCCTGGTGGCATTGGGAGCGGTGTGTCACATAGTTTATGTACCCTATCGAAAGTCCAATCTGCTTTATTAGCAAATGTTCATTGAAATGAGTCACTGGTCTGGTTCAAGGCCTCTGGTTTCTGGTACACCATCATCACTGGATCCTCACCAAAACTCTGGGACATCCCATGTCTGCTCCAAGTCCTGGAGATCCTGCTGGTGTAGTTTCACAGGACCAGTCTCTTCATGAGCTCCATCAGGTAGAGTGATGGAGGGTGAAATGGTCCTTGGCAGCAGCCAGGTCTGGATGTCACCATTGCTCCAAGTGGCAGTGTAGGCCACACAGATTGTCACAGCCCCAGTGGCAGCATGGCCCTCAGACACTAACATGGCCCCAGACCTCAAGCTTCCACGTGGCCTTCAATGGTAACAGCCATGGATATGAGCAGCAGCACAGGCTGCTCAAATCTGTATGACCCTGGCTTCAGCATGGCCCTTGGACACCAACATGACCTGGACATCCACACAGTCCTCAGTGGCAACAGAAGCCATGAATGTCATCCCAGACCCTGGCTGCTTTAGGCCCAGGGACCCAGACATGGCCCCCAGCTGCAGCCTTGGCCTGCAAGTCACCATGGTAATAGCATGTACCACACAGATCTGTATGACCCCAGCTGCAGCATGACCCTTGTGCACCATCATGGTCCCAGATGGCTGATCAAACCCTGAGTAACCACATGGCCTTTGGTTGCAACAAGAGCCACAAATGTTGACTCAGACCCTGGCCCCTGTAGGGCCATGGACCCAGACATTGCCTTTGGCAGCAGCCTGGGCTTGGACACACCAGGGCAATATAGGTCACCCAGACTAGTATGGTTCCATTTGTGTCACAACCTTCAGACAACAACAAGGTCACAGGTTGCAGCCCAGACTCAAGGCCTGTGTGTGGCCTTTGATGGCAAAATGGGCCATGGATATTAACACAGACCCTGGCTCATAGGGACCAAGACATGGCCCTTATAGGCAGCACAGGCCAACCAGATCAGCTTGACTCCAGCAGTGGCCATTGAACACCTACATGGCCATAGGTGGCAGCCTAGACACTGGACATTCCTGTGGCCTTGGTGGTAACATGGAGCCTAACTGTGGTAGGACCACAGACCCAGATATAGCCCTTGTGAGCTGGCTGGGCCTGGACATCACCATAACTGTGGGTGGCAAGCAGGTCTCCCACATTAGCCTACTCCTCACCGCCTTCATTTCTTCTGTTCTGCCGCTTTCCCCATCACATGAACTATTCTTCTTCTCTCCCATTTCTCCCCCACATATTTGCTCATCATAATGGGATCCAACTGCCTGGTGCTGCAGGCAGGATGTCCTCCTGCCACCTTAAGGGCCCAGCCTGGCCTGGGGGTAGTAGCTACCACCCTCCTGAGCACAATTGCATCAAGTTGCTTGTGGGACTTGGCGAACTTTTTTTGTTGTTGTTGTTGTTTTTTGTTTTGTTTTGTTTTGTTTTTTGTAGATTTCAGCAAACTTGAAACATTCCATCCTCCAGAACATTAAAGGAAACCATTATGCCTTTGGTACATTCTTTAGTTAATTCTTTTTCTCCTTAGCATTTAGTGGTCAAGTGCATACCATAATATTTCAGACTCTTAGTTATCTCAATAAAAGGAAGATTTAGAGGACTTACAGGAGTGTTTGAAAGAATCAATAAAACACAAATATTGGATACATTGACGGACAGTAGTTGGATAAGAACATATAGTTGAAGTGGACTTAAGTCTACAAATATCTGAGGCATTCTTTAAGGTCCCACATTTCCTGCCTGGATGATTCACCTTCTTACTGTATGTGTTTGTGGAAAGCTTTAAGCATCTTGTGAGAAGTAGTGGATGCTAAGCAGGTGTTGTGGAAGGCTGCATACATACCTTTGGGATACAGATGGTACAATCGAAGAAGTTTCTGGATCTGAAATTGGATAGTTATTATAAATTTTTTAATATTACTTGTATTTTTTTTCTTTTACTTAGATAAATTAACGGGTTTCTTCTTTGGCTAAGAATTTAAATTACTAAGGGTAAATATTTTATCTTGCCTTTAATCGACATACTAGTAAATTAGTGTATTTGTATGAAAGATCATTTATGGTTAATTAATTTTCACACTTTGGTTATTAGGTAGTTAAGAAATTATATGTAACAAATTTAATTTTAATTAAATTAAAGTTTAATTTTTTATTTGTAGAGCATATTAAAAATATAATGACTCTGGAAGAATCTGTTCAGCATGTGGTCATGACTGCAATTCAGGAGGTAAGTGATACCACATTCACACGAGTATGAAAGTGCTGAACCAAATTATGCAAAACTATGTGTAAATTTTTTAACATTTAGAAAATGTCAAAAGTCTTCAAGCCCAGTTTTAGAACCCCAATTCTAAAAGTCATCTGATAGTTGGCATTTTAAAGTAATTTTATTTAAATTTAGATCTCAGCACCAAACCCAGGCTCTAATGATTGCTAGGCAGACGCTGTTCCATGGATCTAAATCCCCAGCCTCTAAAAATTCTTTTCAGTACTTTCTACTAATAAAGCAAAATAATCAGCTTTGCCGCATGTAGAACGTTCCTATTTCCTCTCTTCTTCCAGCCAGCTAGGACAGTGTTCCCGACACTAGTGCAGTGGTTCTCAACTTATGGGTTGTCTAAGACCCTTGGAAAACACAAATATTTACAATATAATTTATAATAGTAGAAAAATTACAGCTAAGAAGTAGCACTGAAAATTTATGGTTGGAGGTCACTACAGCATGAAGAGCTGTATTAAAAAGGGCTGCAGCATTAGGAAAGTTTAAAACCTAGTGAATCTGTATTGTGCATTTAGAATTATAGGCTTGGATTTCAGAGTCAAATAACCCTAATTTAAGATTATAATTATATCAGACATACTAGAAGGGTATTGGCTCTTAATTCCAGTTATAAGTCTTGGGTGAAAAGCATTTATTTATGATATATGAGTCATTTTTAAGAGGGGCATGATAGTATACCCTGTAATCCTTGCTCTTGAAGGAACACACAAACTTGAAATCAGCTTAGTCTACCTCATGAGAACCTGACTAGAAAAAGTACAAAATAAAAGAAATTTAAGAATCCCCTATTTAAAAAATATTTTTGTTTTTATTGTCAGTAAAATGTCTCTTAAAACTTGCATTGTAATTTATTCTTAATCTTATCACTAATATGCTGGAACATTCTTTTGATTCTACCTCTAATGAAGTTTTTTTTGTGATCAATGTTCTAAGGTTCCTTAAATTAAAGCAAGAGAAAGCTAAATATAAGTCAATTTATGATACTTCAAGTAAAGAGACTTTCATAAACATTACACCATTGCACTTAACTTTGCTGTTTTAATTTCCTAGTTGATGAGTAAAGAAATAGTGAGCTCTCCTGCAAGTGACGCCGTTGGAGAATTAGAGCAACAGGTAAGACTTTCATTGGCAATGGTGACATGGTTCCCCTACCAGCTCTTTTTACAAGACTTAAAATCATGTGCAGTGATCCCTCTTGTGGAACTGAATATGCTTTGCTGTAAGATCCCACTTGGATACTAATATGTGTTTTCTAGTGAGTGTAAGTAGTGATAGCTTTAGTGTTTTCTGTGATCCTGTTCCAAGAGTCAGTGGCACTAAATATTCCAGCTGGCCTTGTTACTAGCTGTGTGGCCCATTCTACATGGTTACACCATTAAACAGTAGATAATTTAAAAAAAAATCTCTAAAATTTTTATTATGGTTTCAGTACTGATACACACACACACACACACACACACACACACACTTCTGTCCTTTTCTCTGAGATTAAAGAAATAGCTCAAAGACTCAGGATCTTGTTGACAGCACTTTTTACATAGGATAAAGTTCCCCCTCTCCCTTTCCTATAGTTAATCAGGGTGGTCCTGGAAAAGGGTGAAGGGAGGTCAAATGCATTTTTAGGTATTTCTTTTGTAAACCTCTGGCTCCCCACTCCACAACCTGGGATAATATTAGATATCTTAAAGAGTATTTCAAATTGATTTTTTATGGAAATTTCATTTAAATATAAACATACTTTTAAAACATATTTTCTGCAATGAAATTAAAAAGTAAAATCTCTAATAACCTTTAAAATATATCCCAAGAATTTTCATAATGTTTTATTTCTATGGAACCTTATCTTTAATTATTAGTTATATAAATGTCCTACCAAGACAACACATGAAGGCTCATTAGTTAACAGATGATTTTTTAATCATGATTTCTAATACCAGTATACATATGTTGATAGAAGAATTTACATTCTAATCCACTCAGCCTCATTTACTGAGAATGGTGCTTTCTGTTTCAGCTTAAAAGGGCTCTAGAAGAGCTTCAGGAAGCCATAGCAGAAAAGGAAGAGCTAAAGCAAAGGTGCCAGGAACTGGATATGCAGGTATGGACACAGGAACCTGAGCAGAGAGAGTTCTCTTTAATTTAAATAATTAAAACTAGTAACCTGTCCTGAAGGTTGGTTTGCATTTCAGAGAAGAGACATTAAAATGATTCTTTAACATTTAAACAGGAGTTTTATAAGTATTTTTCTGCTTTGAAAATTGTTGACTTGATTAGTCTTGGAGAAAAGCATGCCAATTGGAAAATTTCAGCTAATTAATATGTGAGGATTCAGTTTGAATTTTATAAAAATGGAAGGTTTAGGCAGGGTGTGGTGTGCACACCTTTAATCCCAGCACTCAGGAGGCAGTGGCATTTAGACCTCTGTGAGTTCAAGGCTAGCCTGGTCTACAGAGTGAGTTAGAGAACAGCCCAGCTACATAGAGAAACCCTGTCTCGAAAAACAAAAAGAAAAAAGTTTAATTAAAATGGAAGAAATTAAAGGTTTAATGTATTAATCTCCATGGCATGGTTGTTTTTGAATATTAAATGAAATAATTGAATGTTCTCTTCAGTGAAGCATGACCCTTTTAATAAAGTGTAACTCTCTGGTTCATCTATATGTCCATAAATGTATGTATGTAGCCTCTTATGTTTGCCTTGTCACATATATGAATATGTCTTATGTATTTCCTATATTAAACAAATGTGGCATGAACAAGTATTTGGGAACCCACTGAGTAAAGACATAGTTGTTCAGGTGTGGCACAACTTCTGACCCGCACTAGTATCCAAGTACTCTGAGGATGGAACTTGATGTATTTAGTGGTTCCGTGATGATAGGAACAAAGTAGTGACGTTGAAGGATCTCACCAAGTGAGAAAGTATGTCTCATCTTATTGTATGTCTAAAAAACAACCTTAAGAATTGTCAATAAAACATGAAAGGTTAGCATAGGTGTGTGTGTGTATGTGTGTGTGTGTGTGTGTGTTTGTACTGCCGAGTATTGAAACCATGTCTCTGTAAATTTTTCTGTGACGCTGAGGTTCTGCCCCATACCCCTAGAAGTTTTTAATGTTGATAGTGAGGCTCCATTTATTCATTTATTGACTGATGGTAAAAGAGCTGTGGCTGAATCAAGGTGATTTTAATAATGGTGCTTAAGATGTTAACACTGAAAAAATTACATGAAATGTCTTGTGACGAATTAGAGCTGGATATGTTTTGTAACATTATACTTGCCAGTTATGAAAATCAGAGAAGTGGATGGCTCCAGAGGAGACGTTTGAAAACCATGCAGCAGCATTCCTCCTTACCTCAGGGAGGACCTCTCAATGCTCCTGGTGTTTCTTCTCAAAACAAAGCTAAAATGCTCAGAAAAGAGCATATGATAACATTTTAATCAGAGCATAAAAGCATCACTGGTACAGTAGTTAGCATCAGTAGATGATGTGGCCATTGCTAATTAAGTGCTGCCGTGGCTTCTGCTGGTTCTACAATGCTGCCCATTCAACCTGAGCATGGGGCTTTTTCATTGTGCTAGTGGTATGTCATTATTGTGCCAATTATCTCAGTATGTTTATGCAGATATTCCAAAACCTGAAATGCTCAGAGTAGGGGTCCTCAATCTGTATTCTTTCATTGTGTCATTCTGACCCTATCGTGTTTATGTCAAAATAACTCCAGCATCTCTTACGTAAGTACTTAAATTTCTACTCTGAGGGTCATACTCTTTTTTGGTGTTAGAATCACTTATTTGTGACAGGTAGGTAATCAGTAACCTTCCTATGTGATAAATATGGCTGACTACATTGGCTTTAGAACAGAAAATTGCTGTTATTGTTGTTGTATGTGTGTTTTATCACCTAGTGTCATATTCTCAGCCTATCCATATTTCTCATTTGTTTGTTTTACAAAGCAAACTGAAGCATTGTTTGATTTTTAAAGGGTTAAATTCATCCATTAGGTAGCTTCAAAACAGGAATTAGTTTAGGAATTCCACCGAGGGAAAACAATGAGAGGCTTCCAGAGAAGAGAGTAAAGTCAAGGAGACTGAGATGGCTAAGCTGGTAAAGGCGGGGACCTGAGTTCAGTCCTTAGAGCCTTTGTGACAGTGAAGGCCACCAACTTCACAGAAGTGACCTCTAACCTGTGTACTCAGTGGAAGTCCCTCCCATNNTTTGTGTGTGTGTGTGTGTGAGTGTGTAGCTAGAGAACAACTTCCAGGACCTGGTTTCTCCTTTCAGCATGAGACTGAACTCAGGCTGCAGACTTGAATGACAAGCTCCTTCACCCCCCTGAGCTATCTTATCAGTACCCACTTATATTTACATTTATCTCACCCATTTTACAAGATAAGCAAGTTCCTTGTCCACATGAAAACATTTTAGCTGGCTTTTTTTCTTAGCTGATTCTTTAACCAAGTATGCTTGTCTCTAGGACATGTGACTGTGAACCTAAAATGATAATTTAGGCTGAGAGAATGACTGCATCCTGAAAATTAGCTTACACCTCAAACTGTTTAACTTCAAATTTAGATTTAGAAACACTGATTTGATTTCTTTTGTTCTAAAATTCCTGTACTCAGAATTCTAGTGTGGAAGAATCCTTAAAACTTACCTATTGGTCAAACTGCTTCATCCCTCAGTCAGAATTACAGAACTCCCAGCTCGTCAGTGGTGGCTTTTCTATTGATGTTCTTTGTCAGGTGACTGCGCTTCAGGATGAGAAGAACTCACTGGTCTCTGAGAATGACATGATGAATGAAAAGCTTGACCAGTTGGATGGCTCTTTTGATGATCCAAATACAATGGTTGCGAGAAAGTATTTTCATGCACAGTTACAACTAGAACAATTACAAGAAGAAAACTACAGGTAGTATTTTTAGTAGAAATTACTGAGTTTTATTAAGCTAATATCTAAAGAGCCATAATTATCAATAGCCAATAATTGAAAATTATATATGCTTAGGACATTGATTAAAGTACACCTAACAAAAGTACCAAATGGTGTCAGTAGTGCCTTCCTTGCAGGGTTCAGTCAGATTAACCAGGTAGGATATGCACATTAAACAAGGACTTCAACGATATAAGCCAGATATTGGCTAGAAACAGTAAGAGTTGGGGGAGGAGTCACAGAGGCTTGGAGAGAGCATGTCCACAGAAGTAAGGTAACAGTAATGGAAGGATGTAGATCTTGAGTTTGGAAATGCTTTTCATGCCAACCTTTTGCTCTTTAAAATAAACAGCCCAAGCTCTTAATTTTAGTAAAGGTTGGCTGTTTCTGACAGACAGACCACTGAGCCTTGTGCCAAGACCTTAGGACAAGCATTTTGATTGTACCTTACATATATTTTCATATCCTTTCAAATTTGCAAAATAAAGTTGTCAGGATATAAGGAACTTCTTCCTATATGTCTTTTACAGCTGTTTCATGGTTGTATTATTATTATAAAACTTTCTCTGCTTATCACAGTCAGTATTTATGTAGTTACACAGATTTTTAGAGACATGCAGATTCTTCGGCCCCCACTAAGCTTCAGCAGGTGTTTTGTAAAATCTGCAAACCATAATGTAGTGGTGATGATAAGGAGATTGTTCACTGACACAATGTTCCTGTCTAAACTACCGAGCATTTTCAGATACAATCATTTATTTCATTTTCTTTATAACTTTTCCTGTTCAAAATGGAATCCAGGGTTTCATTAACTGATTCTTGCTTAGTGGATGCTAAGTCTGTCACTTTCATCCATTGTTTTGATGTGCTGCACTCCTAGATTTGACCAAGTCAATCATTTATCCTTTAAATGTGATCTTTCTTTTCAGTACTTTCTTTCTAACACAGCAATATGCCCTAAACTGGTTGTCCTTAATCTGTTGTAATCTATTCAGAATTAATATTTTTCTTCCTTACGTATCATATTTTTTTAAAATTACTGTATTTATACATCCTTATTTTTCTTTGCCAATTAAAATTTCAGTTAGAACCAGATGCATAAAAGGTAAAGTGAAAACTAAGAGCATTCTGTACCTTTCTTTTGTGTTTCTTGTTAATGGCTAAAAGTTACTTGAATTTTTCCTCTTCTGAAGGTGGAATTTAAGTATTTCGTACTAACTTCAAATCTCAATGAGAAGACAAAGGATGAAAGTATATTAAAAATTATTTCTTTTAAGGCTTGAAGCTGCAAAAGATGATTACCGTGTTCACTGTGAGGAACTTGAAAAGCAGCTGATTGAATTTCAGCACAGGAATGATGAGCTGACAAGCCTTGCTGAGGAAACCAGAGCTCTGAAAGACGAGATAGATGTTCTTAGGTACGGCCTGTCCGGGCACTCGTGCTGCTCCTAAGCTACTGTTCAGATAACTTGAGTGATCTCCAGTCTTACCAGAACTCTTATTATCCCTATGTATTGATCACTTTTTATTTAGACTTCTGGTCCTTTTCTGTGCTCATTAATTAGAACTGCATTTAAAGATGTAATAACGTTCAGTTCTTTTTTATTGATTTTATTTTTTTTATTTGATTTTTCTTTGCTCCCCTACCTGCCTCTCCCCTCCCTTTCAACCCTCTCCCAAGGTCCCCATGCTCCCAATTT
>LOEQ01000022.1:230757-241355 GCA_001685075.1 Bramus lutescens | reverse complement strand
TCAACTCAAAAAAATCAGTAGCCCTCCTATACACAAAGGATAGAGAAGCAGAGGAAAATCAGAGAAATATCTTCAATTTTTCATGTTGAGCTTTTGTTGTTTGTCAGTGTTTTGGGAATTGGACAAATCCCTAGACAGTGATTCTCTTGATATACTCTGTTGTGCCATTTATCAGACAACCTCGAAAATTATTAAAATAATGCCTACTTTTAAATATTTTGACTTATTTTAATCTGTTTCTTGAGTTTTATGTCATCCTTTTTTTTGTTTTTGATGTTGTGTTTTTTGAAATTCTTAGAATTAAAAAGTCTGTTTCCATTCCCCCTTTTCATTGTTCAGCCCTGAAAGTTGGTGAGTCTCATGAACTATTTACTTTACTTTTTTTCCTTCCCAAAGGTTCAGGACCTTCACACTAAGTTGTCCTTGGAGTCTAAAAGGGCAGATACACTAGCATTTGAGATGAAGCGGCTTGAAGAAAAGCATGAGGCTTTACTCAAGGAAAAAGAGGTGATCATAAATGTTCGATAAGAAATATGTCCTTTTGTTGTTGTTGCTGCTTTGGATTTCCCTAATCCTGAACCACTAACCTGAATCCTAAACATATTTTTTTTTCCTAGTGATTTTCTAGTTTAATGCCTTATGTTTAAGTCTTTGATTCCTTTTTAGTTGCTGTCTCAGTACACAGTGAGAGATATTGCTTGATTTTTTTAAGGGGGGCAAGAGTAATTGAAGAGGCATTCTTTTCTCTAGTGCCTTTTGTTCTTTTGATGGAGGAGGGTCATCTGACTGTAAATGCCTGGGTTTATTTTTGGTATTCGCGTCCTGTTTCAGTCGGTTTGAGTATTTGCCAGTTCTGGTTGGTGCTCTCTGCAGTAGAGTTTGATATTGAGTGCTATGATGCTTCCATTGTTTGCTTGGTTCAGAATTGCTGTGAGTATTTGAGATGTCTTGTGCTTTCATAGGAATTATAGCTTTTTCCCAGTCATTCTTTCGTGAAAATGTTATCAATCCTTCCATGGAGACTGCACCAAATCTTTATAACTTGATGTGGCTTAGACATTTTAGAAATATATGATTCTTATATAGAGTACTAGAGAAGAATTACAATTGATAAATTTAGTGAAGTTGTAGGACAAAATCAGCACACACAAAATTAATAGCCATTTAATGCATCATTAGTGAGATTGCTGCAAAGAAATTTTGAAAAAAAATCACAGTGACAATAGCTACAAAATAAATGAAATTCTTAGTACTAAATTTAACCAAGAAAGTTTAAGACCTCTGCGGTGAAAGTGAGAAACACTGATGATAGAAATGAAGACAACACATAACAGAGCGCAGTTTCCCGTGTTCACACATGCTTTATTCAGTCCTGTTAGCTTTGCCAGGAGAAACAATGAAGTCACAGCCACAGTCCTCAGTTTGTGCATGTTTCTATTTCTAGATTTTCAGCCAACTACCTTAAAGCAAGGACCATCAACAGCTTTATTAGCATATAGGAACATACCATGTCTTCTTTAAAGTATACTGATTCACGGGTGCCGTTTAGCGGTCAGATTGCTGTGACAGGATGCCAATAAATGCCAATTTATTTATGACAGGAAATTAGATTTTAGCTTAATAGTTATTGAATCTTTATTCATAATGGCCTGTTCTGTTGGCAGGCCTGTGGTAGGGTGAAACCCCACAGAAGCGGTGACCTTTTGGAAGAAGAGACTGTTAGGTCATGGTGGATGTAGGCAGAGAAAGAAGTGTAGGAAGAGACCAGGACAAGAACTAAGTCCCCAAGGACATGACCCAAGCCATCTGTTTCCTCCAACTAAGGTTCAGTTCTGATTCTTCACTGTCTAATACCATCATCGTGTGAATCCACCAAGGATTAATCCACTCATCAGTTCAGAGCCCTCATGATCCACCCCCACCAACCTCATAGCTGTGCTTTTGCTGATATTCTAGGCATTTTTCGGTTCAGTGGAGTTGAAAATTGAAACCATCACACAAGACTTTTAGTATATATCTATAGAATTGAGCCACCATTACTGTAATCAAGTTTTAGAATACTGTTATTCCAAAAAGAAATTCTTTACATAGCAGGTAGCGTACAGTCTGGTCTTTTTCCATCAGTCTCAGCAACTGTTTATGGTCTTGCTGTCTCTGCATTTTCCTGGCGTGTCTAAACCATGCAGTGACATGACTAATTTTGTGATTATTTTAGCTCATGCTTCATATGGTGTACTGTCTATTGTTAACTATTGCCTACTGTGTTGATACAGCATGTTTCATTTGTCTAGTCATCAGTGTGTATACATTGGGATTCATCCCACTTGAGCTGTTATGAATATTGCTTCTGGTTTATTCACACGTTTTTATGTGGTGTTTTTCATTCCTCTGGAGTACATACTAAGGAAGGTGGCATAGTGCCTTACAATAAGTATATTTAATCTCTTTTTCTGTGTGTCTGCCAACACTTTTCTGTCGTTTTATTTTAGCTATCCTGGTGAACGTGTTTATGTACTTTATGGTTCTTAATATCCTTCCCATGATTAACTTTAATTATTTGCTTTTATTTTGTAAGGATATTTTAAAATATACTCTGGATGCAAGTTCTTTCTTAGCTAACTACTTTTTGAATGTTGTCTCTGATTCTGTGTGTTGTCTTCTCAAGTTCACAATAGTCCTGCTTGCAGCAAAAGTTTCCCATATACATTAAGTTACAGCTGTCCGCTTTTCTTGTTTTTATTTACCTCTTTGTGCTCTTTCACAGGTTTAGAGTCAGGCTCTTATATGTAGTCTGTGCTCCATTTTGTACATGATGTGAGGTGGTATCCTGCTTACTCACTTGTAGGCCGCTGTCTGCTGTCCCAGCAGCATTTGATTAAAAGACTTCTTTCTTTATTGAAGCTGTCTTGTCACTTGTTGTGAGTCAGTGTACCTGACTCTGTTGTGGTACATACGTGTCATAGGCTGTGTGACAGGAAGAGCAAAGCCTGCACACTGGAATGCATTAATAACAGTGCACTCACTCTGACACACTGGAATGCATTAATAACAGTGCACTCACACTGACACATTGGAATACATTAATAATAGTGCACTCACACCGACACATTGGAATGCATTAATAATAGTGCACTCACACCGACACATTGGAATACATTAATAATAGTGCACTCACACCGACACATTGGAATACATTAATAATAGTGCACTCACACCGACCCATTGGAATGTGTTGATAATAGTGTGCTCACACTGACACATTGGAATACATTAATAGTGCACTCACACCGACACGTTGGAATACATTAATAATAGTGCAGTCACACCGACACATTGGAATACATTAATAATAGTGCACTCACACCGACCCATTGGAATGTGTTGATAATAGTGTGCTCACACTGACACATTGGAATACATTAATAGTGCACTCACACCGACACGTTGGAATACATTAATAATAGTGCAGTCACACCGACACATTGGAATACATTAATAATAGTGTGCTCACACTGACACATTGGAATACATTAATAGTGCACTCACACCGACACGTTGGAATACATTAATAATAGTGCAGTCACACCGACACATTGGAATACATTAATAATAGTGAACTCACACTGGCACATTGGAATGCATTAATAATAGTGCACTCACACTGACACATTGGAATGCATTAATAATAGTGCACTCACACTGACACGTTGGAATGCGTTGATAATAGTGTGCTCACACTGGCACATTGGAACGCGTTGATAATAGTGTACTCACACTGGCACATAGGTCACAGCAGTGCAAAGGTATTAGAAATACAGAAACAGGCAGTGGAAGAGAAATGAGGGAATGCATAGGAACTTGGGGTTTCCCGCCCATTTTCTAATAAATCTAAAATTATCCAAAAAAGAGCCTGCTAATTAAAAAATTACCTGTACCTTGCCTATCAGCTCTCTTACATTGATCTATATGTCTAGCCCCTGTGTTGGTATCCTTCTGTCAGTCATGATCATTCTAGCTTTTTAGTCAAGTTTTAAAATCAGAAAATATGAATTCTGGGCAGGCTAGGTGGCTCAGTAGGTAAAAGTTCCAGGCGTCAAAGTTGACAACCTGAATTTGATCCTTGGACCCCATGTGTGGAAAGCATGCGCGCGCATACACACACATGCACACACACACACACAAGCACACACACACGCACACACAGCTGCTGGCTCCTGGTTGCTTTGGGGGTTGTACCTGATGGTAGAACAATTTTTTTTAGAGACTGATAGAACAGCGTGACACTCTGAAAGAGACGAATGAGGAGCTACGGTGCTCACAAGCACAGCAAGATCACCTAAACCAAGCTGGTGAGTTGGGCAGATTACATTTGTTTTTCTAATGATTAAAGTACTGATGACACACTGATTGATTTCTGTTGCTTAGATGTGTCTGCTACAAAAAGTTATGAGACCCTCGCTGCTGAGATCATGCCAGTGGAGTACAGGTAAATGTGTACTGACTGAAAACCATACCTAATAGTACAAGTGCCAGTTGGTTTAGTCTATCTTTATAACAAATTTACTTGTCTATTAAAACTTTAATGAAAGTTTTATTATTTAATAAAAGTTTATTATTATAATATAGCTGAAAACAACTTTCTCTAGTTATCTTTACTTCAGCAATTTAAAAAAAATAAGTAAAATTTTAAGAATTGTCAGAGTAACAGTCTAGTGTTTATGACAAGGCCTGTATTTTATTAAAATTTTTTTTATTTTTTAACTCTGGAAAACTCTTAATATATGACATTCAAATCCCTGTGAATGAAATAAAATAGAAACGTTGTCAGTAGTAGTAGGCAAATTAAACAAAATACAAATGTAGGCATTCCCCCTCAGTCTGTCTCTTTCCTGGTTGTTTATGGTGATTTACTTCTAGGCATTTTACCTATCTAGTTGTAAAATATTATTTCTAGGCTTTGGCCCAAGTCAGGTTTTATTAAGTGAGATGATTGTATAGTTTAAGCTGTAACTCATCACTTGCTGTACTGAGTTGTCACTGTCACTGACCGTCCCCGTTACTATCTGATGTTCGAGCCTCTGTCGTTGCACCCCATGGCCTGTCCAGACACCCAGTAGCAGTTGTTTCCTGTCCTCCCTGCCCCGAGATCTCACCCCAGGTGACCAGCACCAGCTGCCTTTTATTACTGATGTGCATAGAATCCAACAGTTGGTGGCCTTTCGGGATTCAGATCTTTTTCTTAGAATAATATAGACAAATATACTAAAATTCTCTCTGACACATTTAAACTTTACAGAAAAGACTATACTTACTAACACAGCAGTTTAAAAATACATCAGAAACAACATCCCACAAACTAACATTCTAAATTTATAACCTTTTTCTTGCTAAGCTTTCATGTGCTTTGTTAAAAAAAGAAACTTACTGCCTAAAATTCATATAACAAAAGCTGCTTTGCTTTAGAAGTTAAGTAACTCATTTCAAGTTATAAAAGTATAAAAAAGACAAAAAGCAGTATCATTAACAAACCTTGGAGTAGTTACGTAAATCAGGAATCATTTTCTTTGTTGTTGAGTCAATCATTATTCTAAAATCAGTTTTTCAAAGGCTATAGAGCTTAATTTTTAGAGTGATGCTTTTGTAATTTAAAACAAAATTTAGATTTGTTGAAAGTAGTTATTTTAGGAATATGAGATTTGGAAAAGGGAGAAAGTATAAGTTTCCTATTTAATATCAGAATGAAAATTACATTAAATATAAATAATAAAAGTACTTTAAGACCTTTATGTAAACAATTAATACATTTTTAAATATTTAAAAATATCATATGTTTACTGTGTTTACACCATTCCCCATCTCTCACCCCTTTGTGTACCCTTCTCACCAGTTACCTCTTGATATATATTTAAACAGATAAATAAATCTTACCTGCTGCATCCATTTACTGTTGCTGATATGTATGTGTTTTGGGCCTGACCAAAACTAACCAAGCAGAGGTTCATTGCTGGAGTCTTTAATTGGCTGTATCATCTACATCTTGTGAGATTTCCCCCATCCAACTGATGCTGTCATTGTTAAGGCCTTGTTTGGGCAGCCTTGTAGTTGAGATCCCATGCATGTAGCTTCCATGTCCTTATATAAAAGATTTCTCAGCAGACGTAGCTTGGTCCTCTGTCTCTTGGAATCTTCCATTCCCATTTTCTGCCGTGTTCCAGGGGCTAAGATGTAGAATAGGGTTGTAGGTGCATGAATCAGCACTCAGCACCCAAGTCAGTTGTTGTGGCTCCCTGTAATGGTCTCCTGCAGCATTTGCAGAAGTTTGCTGGCTGAGGGGCAAAAGGTACACTTAGGTTTGGGTATAGGGAAAAGTATTAAGAATGCATTTTAAAGCTGAGCATAGTGACACATGCTTTTAATCCCAGTGCTTTGGAGGAAGAGGCAGAAGATCTCTTGTGCTCTAGGCCAATCAGCACTCTATAGTGAGATCCTGTCTAAAATAAAAAAAAAATAAAAAGAACGCAGTTAAAGATTATACTAATTTGGGGAAGTGGCAGTAGTAGATTCTATTGAGTGGGCCTTTAGCCCAGTTATCAAGATGTAAGTGCCACTATGCTATCTTTTGGGGTGTCTTGTCTTGCTGGTCGTTGTCTGTAGGCACCAGAGCTGAGTAGAACTACTGATTACTTTTCTTGGCAGCTTTCTTAGCAGCTTCAAGTACTGTAAGACCTAGTCCTTATGGAGGAGACTTCCAAGTCAAATTCTGCTGGGTTCCTCTTAAGTCCTAAGTGCCTGTTGTCTTCCACAACAGGGACTTACCTTCAACCTCTGAGAGGCAACCAAGTGCAATAGCAACAGCCTAGATTGTGTTAGGACTCTCTTACATGCCTCATGCCTCTAACCAACAACTAGAAAGGAGGTTTCTTATACCTACACTGTTTTTTTTTCTTTTTGGTTCTTGGGGAAGGATAAGCACAATCACACTAAGTGGCATAACTTCATTTAAAAAAAAATACATACCCCCCACAGTTTAGGTGATCATAAGATGATTCTCCCCAACTGAAAACATCCTTTCTGTTTACCACCCCCTCCCTGAGACTGTGCTATTCTAACCTTCCAACTCACTTCTCTCCCTATTTTTCTCATTTACTACTTCATATCACCTATGGTGTGCTACTTCCATACCTAGAGTCTTTCCAGGTGTCTGTGGTTACGCCAGGTCGATAGATTGTGAACTCAACTCCTGCAGATTCAGAGCTGGAAGTACAAATAAGAGAAATGCAGCATTGATATTTTTTCTTTTGACTATTTACCTGCTGAAAATATGATTCCATTTTACTTTACAGCCAAATAATCTCATAAAGTTAAAAATAAATCACCCCTTGACATATGCCCAAAAGGCTCAATATCAAAATAACTATGAAATGAAAAATGAAATAACAAAATTTCCTACAGCTGATGAATGAGTAATGAAAATGTACATACACACAAACGATTTCCTTAACGAAAAAAATATGAAACCGGGTGGTGGTAGCACACGCTTTTAATCTTAGCACTGGGGAGGCAGTGGCAGGGGGGATTCCTGTGAGTTTGAGGCCAACCTGATCTACAGAGAGCTAGGGGTGTTATACAAAGAAACTCTATCTCGAACCCCCCCCCCTTCAAAAAAAGGTAGAGATTAGTGATCATAAAAATGTATTTCAGATTTTTAGGCAAAATGTTTTCTTACAATTTTTTTTTTACCATTTACATTCTGAAAGTATACTACTTTCCCTGAGGTTACTAAAATTTAAAAGTGGAGATTATCTAGGGACTTGCATAATTAACTTTTGAGGTGTGACCTTTCAAGACATACAGTATTTCTTTAAACCTTTCAAGAGTTTTGATCATATTTTTAAATTAGCTAGGAGCTCCCTTAAACTAATATGGTGGTTCCAGTGAGTTGGCTCAGTGGCTTAAGGTACTTATTTGCTCATAGCCCTAGCTACCTGAATTCTATCCCTGTATCCACGTGGTAAAGGAGTGAACTGACTCCATAAGTTGCCCTCTGACCTTTAATTTACATGGGTACCCTGGAACATGTGTGCACAAACACATATACATTCCTATACACACAAAATAAGTATATAAATGTAGCAACAATTTGAAAATATATTGTAAACTTTATTTTAAAACTTGAAAAAAATTGCTTTTCAACATTAGAGAGGTGTTCATTCGACTGCAGCATGAGAACAAAATGCTTCGCCTGCAGCAAGAAGGCACAGAGAATGAACGCATCGAGCAGCTGCAGGAGCAGCTGGAGCAGAAGCACCGCAAGATGAACGAGCTGGAAACTGAGCAAAGGTGACTGCTGCCATTAGGAGTCGTGCACAAAGCAGCACTGGGGTCTGATTAAGTAGCATTGTGAAGCAGGTATTTCTCACCCCTGTAATCCTTACCTATGAAGAATTCAAAGGATTAGTTCAGGAATATCAGCATAAAACATATGAAGAATGTTCATTTTAATAGTCTTGGCTAGCCGGGATACTTATTTTTGATTTTCACTAGACTGCCTCACAACTGAAAGAAAACAAATAAGTAAATAATGATTTAGTGGCTCCTACAGTTGGGTATAGAGCTAGGACACAAATTGTATAGTCAAGATTTTTAAATTTTTAGTCTTTTTTTTAAAAATCAGTAATAATAATAATACATAATACCTAACACAGATCAAAGGTTATATTTTAAATAGTAAATGTTTACTGAGATTTATATTGGTGAGCTAAAATTTCTTATAAAAATTCATATGTATTTAAAAATTACTGGTCATTCTTGGACATGAAAATTTGCATTTTAGTGGTAGAATAATACTTCCATAAGGACAGAAATGATGTGGTATTTAAACTTAGGCTTTTTTTGTGTGGTAAATTAGAATTCCACTTCTGCTTAACTCAGTTGCTGTTTCTCAGCAAGTTACTTAAGTTCAGACTATTCAGCTGTAGACACAGGAGGAATCTGCTTAATATATTTGCAACAAATAGTGTGCTTTCCTTGTCCCACTCAAGCGCCTTAAACTTAAATGTGACTTCTATGAATTTCCTGTCAGAGTCTTCCATAATGTCTTTCCTTCTATGCTTCAAACTTGCCAGGGCTGTCTACATGACAGGCAATCGAGTGCTCTGTGCTGAACTCTCTTTCCACCCTCATAAATAGTAATTACATGCAAGCACTTTTGTCGACTAGTTCATAAATCCTCACTGTGAATTAGGGACTGTGATCACCTTTTCTATGGATAAGGAGGTGGAGATGGAGAGAGTCAGAAGCTCCCTGAATTTAGACAGCTTGCATAAGCTCTGGATTCCACGTTGAAGGCATCTGCCAGCCTGGCTACTAACTTACCTTGGCAAGGAGATACCCACTCTAGAGGTGGGTGCAGCTGGATTTGTTTCTCCAGCTTTTACCAGATCATCAAGAGACCGCTGGGGTTCAGACACTTGAACCTTGTTTCCTGTGAGTAAAATAGGGTACATTTGACCATTCTGAAGAGACTTGACTATCACTGTATTGCTAACCCTGGAAATACTAGGTTTCAGCTTTTAGTGATAAAGAATGATAGATGTGTGACTCATTCAGTATGTGCATGTATATGCTTTAAGAGGAGAAAAGTTCTTTCTAAATTATTTCCACAGAAGTGACATCCTGTTCTACCTATCGTGCTTGTCACAGATAAGAGCCTTGCCCTTATTTATGCTAGCATTTCTATTAAATTGCGTGGATGTACTTTTATAGACCCCAGCTGCTTTAACTTCAAATATGAGATAAATACCAACTCATGTCACAATAGATTAAGCAAAGAGCGCATTGGAGAATTGCAGCAGCAAATTGAGGACCTCCAGAAGTCATTACAAGAACAGGGCTCCAAGACTGAAGGCGACAGTGTGAGTAAGAGAGTCTTAACTTGTTGTATGTGTTTTCTTGAATAATTTCCACTACCCATTTATCTGCCTTTGAAAATGTACCTTCTCATTAATGGTACCTTTAGATACCGTATATAGATGCAGTGATTTTGCCAACCTGAAGTCTTACAGATTGCTTATATGCATAAGGTGATTTCTATCTGTCCTGCTTGGAATCTGTACTTAAGTTCTGTACGCCTTGACTCATAGTGGTAGACTGAGACCCAACAGTTCTCCAGGGATCTTAACCAGGCTTGTCCTGAAGTAAAATAGAAATGAGAACAACAAGCATTCAGAAGTGAAAAAGCTTCCTAATAGGAAACAAGTGATCCCAATTGACAGCTCATTCCAGAAATTGGAACAGGTGTGAAGGACAGGAACACAGTTTTGAAGACATCATTCTGTTGCTTTCCCTCTTTCACACCATTCAAAGCATTTCAGACAGTGTGGACTGAGATAAGAAGAGTTGAAAAGAGATTTAATCTCAATTTTGACATATCTAGCAGTTTTTCTATATGCAGGAAAGAAAAGAACTGAGAGAGATGCAGTTGGTGAAAAGAAAAGGTAGATCTGGCTGGGCGGTGGTGGCGCACACCTTTAATCCCAGCACTGGGGAGGCAGAGGCAGGCGAATCTCTGTGAGTTCGAGGCCAGCCTGGTCTACAAG
>LOEQ01000022.1:205279-221487 GCA_001685075.1 Bramus lutescens | reverse complement strand
TGTGTGTGTGTGTGTGTGTGTGTGTGTGTGTGTGTGAAGCCGGAACTCTGAAGAACCATCTGTGTTTTGGAAAGTTTTGCAGACAATTTTGTGGGTCCTGCATGTCCAGTTTATACAGCATACCATCAACCAGTCCGAGCAAGAATGGTTTTCTACCCGAATAGCTAGCCTTGTCACATTGAAGGCAAATTTCATAATGATTTTTTTAATGCCCATCAACCTCTGTCAAATAATTGGTGTTGCCAAAAACAGACATGGCTCACTGTTAAGTCTAAATTCTTCAAACATTTTAAGTGCCATATTTTGTAGGTCTTTGAAGTGTTGAAGATTATTTAGCTGAAATACATATCTAGAAAACCTAACATGACTACAAGTATGACTATTATAAAAGACTTTTAATCCATAATTTTAATTATGTATTGCATTTTTAAATGAGCTGCCCAAACACAATACCTTAAATAAGAGCATAAATACATATACCAAAATTGCCCTAAAATTTGTATCAGTAGTCCAAGATCCATCCAATGCAACATATTCACCTCTATATCATATACCCTCCTTTTTTTAAAAAAAAATTGACTTTGACCATTAATGATTTATACCCAACCCCTTTTAAGTGAAAGCAAACATTTAAAAGCAATCATTTTGGGAATTTGGGCATAGTTTCCTCAAAACTGCTTTCTGCTGTTTATTGGGTGAAGTATTTCTAGGGTTTATAAAGACCTTTGGGGGGTTCTTGTTACATCAAACCACATTGGCCTGGAAAGAATCCACAGGTTTTCATCTTCTGTAGAATCAAAAGCAGAATCTATTTTCCAAAGTAACATAACCTTAGACTCAAATTTTGAAGTCAAGATAAAGTTGGTTTAGCTTAGCAGACCCAGAATCAAATGTCTCTCTGCAGTCAAGAAATTTAAATAATAAAACAATAATATGCATAATCCAGACTGTCAGAGACCGTGCATTTGTTTCCCAGCTGCCCAGACCCAGTAATCACACAGAAACTATATTAATTGTGTCACTGTTTGGCCAATAGCTTAAGTACATTCCTAGCTAGCTCTTATATCTTAAATTAATTTATTTCTATTAATCTGTGTATCATCATGAGGCTGTGGCCTACCGGTAAGGTTCCAGCGTCATCCTTTGGCAGCTACATGGTGTCTCTCTGACTCCACCTATTCCTTATATCTCTGTTCTGAATCCCTGCCTGACTTGATTCTGCTAAGCCATTGGCCTAAAAAGCTTTATTCATCAACAAACAAAAGCAACACATATACAGAAAGACATCCCATATCAGGCATGCTCTTCCTAGTCCTGTGCATCTCAGTCTCATGTGCCCCTTTGGTACAGCTGCAAGTTTAAAACATGGGTCCCAGAAATCACATCTGAAGCCATCAACTGTGAGCCGCTAACACAGGAGTCTCTTGTGTAGAGCTATTTCATATTTTATGTTGTGTACATCACCCTAGCTAGCCACACCTAACCTGTGCTTGTCATCTCGAGTTGTAAGTGGAGTTATAGAAAAACACAGGTGTCCCATGTTCTCTAAACTTGCCTTAGAAAAGTTTAACTCTGTTGCTGTTGCTGAATGGTCAATAACTGTAACGATTACATGACTATTTAAATGTTCTGGATATAAAAGAATAGGGAGGGACAGGGGACAAAGTGAAAAACCTGCTCCACTTTAGGTGATACCCAGGAAACCTCACAATCTATATTATTCTCAACTTCTCAACTGTAGAATATTGTGGTGGTCTAACTAAAAGAAAATCCTTTTGTTTTCTGATGTCCTGGCAAATATGGTGTCACTAACTACATTGTTTATGTGTAGTTTTAAGTGTAAATTTCAGTTACATCGTTATTTTATAGATCAAGTTAACTGGTTAGAACTCCTGTGATTATGAGGCTAGGGAAGTTACAGACCCGGAGCTGAAATTATTTTATCTATGCTTAGTTATCTTTGTAGCTATTATCAAGTGTAAAACTTAACAGGTATTTGAAAACCAGTAACTTCCACCAACCCAAAACTAAATGTCTGAGATTGCAAACACATTTCCCCCCACTTTCTGCTGCCAGCTCCTGATGCCTCAACAGTATTTTTGGTTATGTATGACTGCACTGTAACTAAACGCACATGCAGTGGTTTTCACAGTAAAATGCTCCTGAGCCTTGACTGCAAAGAAACTGTCCCACTGCCTTTTTAGAGAGCTGCTTTCTGTCTCACACAAACCTCTGAAGCTTTGCTCTTTTCTCCCTACCCACTTTGTCCTGAGGAGCTGATAATTTCATTAACATTTTCAAGTTTACTGGTTCCTCCTGCCTGCTGATAAATACTGCTAAATCCTCCTAGGAAATTTTAAGCCTGTTACTTCCTTTTTGAGATTTTCTAGGTTATCTCCTTTAGAAGCAGTCTTCTTGCTGTGATTTTCCATTAAAAAAAAGTTCTTGCTCCTCTTGACTGCTCTTTATATTAAAAAAAATGCTCAAATTATAAGACTGTGGTAATTTTCCATAACCCTGGAGATATTGTCTGTGCCTGTTTTTACTAGTATGTGCAATGCTTTAGAAGGATGTGGACTTTGGGAATTTATACAATAGATTTTTTTTCTAGAAAAGAGCTAGCTCTGTCAACTGATTTATTAAAAAAAGAAGCCAAGGTAATTCAAAAGGAGAAATGTTAATCTTTCCAGTGACTAGTCATAAAATAAGTGAATTTTGGCTATGAAAAGATAACTTTAGTTTTTTTTCTTCATATCAAAGTTAGCATTACATATGAACCTTTCAGAAGAAGAAAAATATTGCCTTGGATTAGACAAACTATTATTAAGTGACATTTAAAGGACATATTTAAAGAAAAATGTTCTAAAATTATTGTCATAAAGATTCATATGCAAAGAAAAGACAAAAGAACCTCAGACTGGAAGAGATATTTGTATAAACGTGTTAAAATGTATGGATTTATATATAAAAAACAAAGTATTAGTCTCTTTAATATTTTTATTTTTTGAAATTATAATTGTTATTTCTTTCAACTCCTCCCCCATACTCTCCCACTCCTAAGTTCATGACTTTTTTCTTTAATTGTTACATATATACATACATATTCCTAAATACATCAATACTACCTACTTAGTCCAGATGATGTAATGTATATAGATGTAAATGATCTCAAGGCTACCACTAGGTATTGGATAACCAACTGGGGAAAAGAACTGTTCCCTGGGGAAGGTCTTCGTTCCTTCTCTTTATGTTCCCCAGATGCCTTCAGTTTTTGCCTAAGATTGAGGCCTCGTGAGATTTCTCCATTCCGTGTTCTTTCCATCCTCCCTCCGTCATTGTTCAGGTGTTATTTAGGCAGCCGTGTAGATGAGTCGTCATGGGTGTAGCCTCTCTGACATTTTTATATTACAGCGACTACAGCATGGTAGCCTTTTAAAAGAGTTTACCAAACTCTAGTTTGACTAGAATTTACCTCTCTAGACAATGGGGAGCACATATTGTTCTATGAGTTTTGTAAGGAAACCATCAAATAGCCTGGAAGAAAAATGCCTATAAGTTTCTCAATGACAGAAACATGTACAATCACAGGGATAAGACTACTATATTTTGACTAAGTGCTGTGGGTTTTTTGTCTTTGTTTTTGTTGTTTATTTTATTTTATACGTGTCTCTTTGGTCCTTACTTCCTTGGCAAAGCAGGTGGGAAGTTATGCAGCACTAACAGACCTGAAATCCCTGTGCCTAACAACAAAACATTTATTTAGGGCATTGTATGCCCATCTTGAATAAGCTATGACGTTGTTTCATGCCTTTGTCGTTCTGGAGAATGTCATCTGGAGAAAGGCTATAATCTAAGACATGGCAGAGAAGAAAGCATGCTGAAAAGAGGTCAGGCACTCAGAGGTAAAACCCCTAACTTTACTCATCTTCTTGACCAAACCAATCATGGAGCCATCCCTAACTTTATTGGCACCTTCTGTAAAATAACACACAGAGGAAGGACTTACAAAGAAAAGTCACCTTCAGGAGGATAGTGACTCCATTCGCCAAGCATAGCTTGCGGGCTGGATGGTATTCTGTTTTTCAGGTAGGCAGGAAAGTAAGAGAAACTGTTTACTTCACAAGCAGGAGGTAACTGACCAACCTGGGATTGGCCAGCTAGCCAGAGCCACAGCCTAGTTCATCTGGCTCCCCAGGAGACTCCCTGAATCTTTTAATGTAGTTTGAAGTGCATGAGGGTGCTGTGATTGTTTTGGTCCTTGATGCTTTTGAACAAAGAGAAGCCTCTGTCCTGGATTAGTAGCTACAGTAGGCATCACTAGTGACTCATACCAGCTCCTGAAGGTGCCCTTTGCAGCTCTTCCTTTTTTCTTGCTCAGTTTAATGGAACTGTTAAGAAGAAAAGCCCTTGGTTTGTCAGAACAGAACACAGTTCATGGTGGGTGCACAAAAACACAGTGTGACCCAGAAAGCATCAGTATTCCCTGGGGCAGCTGCCAGGTTTTGAGACAAGCATAGGGGAATGTGGAGGGTAGATCTGAAGCAGGGAGCCAGCTGGGAACTAGGTCAGGAGCCGAGATGTCCACAAAGCCATGTTCTTCCACTGTTCCTGGAAGATGGTAATGAAATTAGCCTGAGGAGGGAAAAAATGGTTGAAAAAAAATAACAATCTCAATGACTGGTCAGTCAATATCTGTGGTTCTAACATGTGGCTACAAGAAACATGGCAGCTGAGTGTAGGTTCAGAAAAAAAATTGAAGAAATAATGGCCCAAATGTATGCAGATTGTCTTAAAACGTAAGCTTGCAGGAAAGATTGCAGTTAATCAGAAAAATAGCAAATGCTAACAAGAAGAATGACATACTGCTGAGAGTGAAGATAGGAGAGCCAGGGCATCCCACCAGAAAAGAAGCTGGAAAGAGCAAATAATGTTTCCAGAGAGCCAAGGGGGAAAGTTGTCAGTATAAAATTTTACCCAGAGGCTGGAGAGCTGGCCTAGAAGTTAAGAGCAAGCACTGGCTGTTCTTTAGAGGTTCTGAACTCAGTTCCCAGCAACCACATGGTGGCTCACAACCATCTATAAAGATATCTGTCCCCTCTTCTGGCCTGTAGGCACACATGCAAGCAGAACACTGTATATATAATAAATCTTTTTAAAAAATGATACCTGGTCATTTTTTTAAAAAAAGCAAAAACTCACATCCTGCCACAGAAAAGGGAGGAGGAGAAGAAATTGGAGAGAAACTGGGGAAGAGTTTGCAGCATTGCTTTGCAAATAAGAGAGGTGAGGCCCAGAAGAATCATACTGGGGATGTTGTCAAAACTTCCCCACTCCCAAAGTTGCTAATAGCGAAGAACGTAATGAACTGCTATAGCTATGATTTTATGCACACGTGTGTATTCATACATACAATGAATTTTCTTTTGGGTGTCAGTTTATTTGCATGTATATAATCCCCACTCTTCACTAGACTAATGTAGTCATATTTCATTTGTATTTTAATAAATAAAGCTCTCCTGAAGATCAGAGAGTAAAGCAGATCTATTGGCCAGCCTTACAGAACAGGCAGTGGTTACACACCTTTAATCCCAGTAGCCACTCCTGTTTGCTATAGAAGTCAGGTGGTAGTGGTGCATGCCTTCAATCACATGAGATTTAAGCCCTAGAGAGGAATATAAAATGGGAGAAGACAGCTCCCAGACACAGTCTCATTCTGAAATTCCTGGAGGCAAGATTGCCATTTCAGACTGAGTAGACGTAAGAGCCAGTGGCTGGCTGCTTTGCTTTTCTGACCTTCAGGTTGAACCCCAATATCTGTCTCTGGGTTTTTATTAATCGTGCTACAGACTGAGGGCTCTGAGGTGTTATGGCCCCTTTGTCTCCCTTTGTTGATTTCAGTATCTGACTCACAGCCTATGGCAGTAAATATGTATTGAATTGATTTAAAAATACTTTAATTTGAAGCTGCTTTCAAGGTACCGCTCCATCCACTTTTACGAAGCAGAAGAGAAAGTCAGTCTTACCAAATAAGACAATGCCCTTGGAGTAGCTGTGTTCTAAGATTCTGCCACAATCCTGCACCTAATCGTAATGAAATAAGAGGCATCTTCTATTTACAAATGTATCTGGAGTTTTACTTTGAGAGTGTGAAGGATCACTTGACCTCAGACCTTCATTCCTCATTCCTATGCTGTGCCTGTCCTGTCTTCAATCCGAACCCCATCAAATTGTTCAGTCGGAGCTGCTTTGGTGATATAACTAGTACCTCCCCATAGCACNATCCTCTCACCCCCCTACCCCACCCCACCCTAGACAATTAGGACAGAATAATTACAGTAGAGGACCAGAATGAGAGAACAATAAAGAGACATGCTGAGGAAAAATTGTGCGAGTTGATTCGTTTCCTCTCAGATTCTCTTAATTACTTTTCCCTCACCATCTGTAGTGCCTTAGCTGGACCTTGAAGGGGTCTGGGGACTGGTACCCCAAAAGACCCCATTCATTTTGAGACCATTATCAGACTAATCATTAAGCTTATTTACCACGTTTCTATTTGGTTTTCTATTACAAATTTATTTCCTGTATCTGGCTGCTAATTTGTGAGTTTTTAAAATTTTATGAACCTCCCACATAGGTTAACATTCAAATGCTTGCTCCCCCTTGTATTTCTTTACATGGATTTTTATGGGATGTTTGTACACCATGTGAAGAAATATTACTATGATTCGTTTAATAAAGAGATGAATGACCAATAGCTGGGTAGGAGTTACAGGCATGACTTCTGAGTAGAGAGAAAGGAAGCAGGGGATAAATCAGGTGTACATCAGATGCCAATGAGACATGGAGACAGAATGAAAGAAAGCTAAAGAGCCACAAGGCAAAATGTAGATTAATATAAATAGAATGATTTAAGTTATGAGATAAGGCCAAGCTTTCACAATTAACAGGTCTCCATGTTGCTATTTTGGAGCTGGCTATTGGGACAGAGAATAATTCATTATGACAGATATTGGTCTGAACTTTTGAATTCCTGTTTCTGTTTATAGTGTCATGGTCTACTATTAATCATTGCTTGTTTAGTGCCACAGACAGTCCTGGTCAGGACAGTAGAGGCATTCAGCAGAGGCTGCCTGACTTCCTGGAATTTGTCACTTTTCTAGAACTTCTCTTTCCTTTTAGAGATTAATGATACAGAAGATAGGGCCTGGGATGAGGTACACTTGTAGCTCTCGGGGTACTGGAAATCTAAGTCTCCTCAGTGGGCAGAGTTTGGGAATATATAAATAAATTTATACAACGTGCTTATACAAATGCATACCCACATTTTCATGAACATTTGCATCTATAATTCATCTCTATACATAACACTTGTAACTCTACTTAATATCTGGGCTCACACTGGTTATCACTGATGCCTACCATGATGACTCTAATTCTGCTGTTTCCACTGTTCTATTCCCCAAGTGACTATGCTGTGTCAAACCAAAGCGCACCTTGTAGTCCATGCTTTCATCTTTCTTACGTAAGTTAATTTTAAGCACTGTTTTTTTTTCTTTTTTGTGTGCGAATGTGTGATTGTTGTACATTTTCTTAAATAAACTACAGGGTTCTCAGTTTAGCTGGTTTTGTTAGGCTTCCTCTGGCAGTTGGATTTTCTTATTGCCCTTTGAGAGAAAGCAAGAGTGAGAATAAATTAATCTACTATTCCCTTTTGCTGGATTCCACATTATGTGTACTGTGTCTTCAATGTTATTCCAAAGACTTGAGTAATTTCTCTCCCCTTAAGTTGGATCTTTCCTTGGGACCAATAAAAGCCATCAGAGTGCAGAGGGAGTCATGGTGTAATGGTTGCTAGTATGGACCTCACTAGGCCTGTGTGTTTCTATTCGTCTTTGGACATTTTAACTGCAATTAGAATTTCCAATTGCTTTGCTAGAGGATGAGAATTAACCTGAGAAGAACGTCCTGATTCCACCAAGGACATCCTACATCAACAACAGATAAGGTGACTTCCTGCTCATCTAAGTAAGTTAGTCAAGAAATGTCAATGTCCTGACCTGGAAATCTTTGAGTAGTAATGGATTCTTGCTAAGTAATGCAGTCTGTTATGCTTGTTATACAGCAAGATTATAGCTGATACCAACAATATTAATTCAGTGAATCTTAAAGTGGAAGTGCCTATAACTGAGGATGTAAGTACAAAGTTAAGCCTTGGGCCCTGTTCTGACCAATCTATGGGCATGTTATCTTGAATAAAAAGGAACTTTTTTCTCAGCTGGAGTATCATGGAATGAAAGCAGACACTAATTTATTTTCTCCTTAATTACAACAACTCTAATAATTGCAACTCTGTGGTGATTATCTGAGATGATTTGCCTGCTAATGGAGTCTGTAATTAAGAGCAAGTAATAACATTCCTAAGAACCTAGCACCAGTGAGACTCTGTGTGTTGTCCCCTTTGTTTTACAGCTGGTACAGATGGAGGAACAGTTTAAACTGAGTGAGACATGAAGTGGCTATGGGAAGACGATTTTTCACTCTGAGGAAAAGGCATGCACATGGGCAGCAGTGGGCACAGAGGAACATCATCCTGTGGAAGCCATGGGGATCTGCCCATGTTCCCCTCTCTGAGAACATAGCACATGAGAACTTACGTGGAACGTAGCAAGGTTCATCTTTCTAGGCTTTCAGGATCTGATTCAAGAATCAAGAATCATTAGAACAAAGAAAATATGTAGCTGACATTTTGTGCTATAATTCAAAACTCTTCAATAGTTTTCATAAACAGGAAGACTGGAAAGAGTCTCTGTCTCTTAACATCTTCCTATTAAAGTGAGTTGTGAACAGTGAATACGTTGACACAAGCTCAGGTGGAAAGGCAAAGAGGTCAGAACTGGTCCCTGTCAGACGTACCCAGAGCAGCCCAGTCCTGAGAAACACCGACTCTGGATCAACATTCATATGAGAACAAATTCAGGCTCCTCCCTTCCTGAGCCTCAGTGTCATGGAAGTGACATCATCTCAGATAATCAATAAAACTTGATTACGTCAAAACATTCCAGTGTTGGTTCAGTGCAGCATTTAGTCACCTTCTGCAGACAGTGTTAGGAAAACAACAGATTCAGTGTGAGAAAACCTGGTGGACACTGAGCTCTGGGACAAACACATTTGTCTAGGTCGGTGTCCTTTTCTCTGCAGGGCTCACTGACTGCAGCTTGGAAGGCTGCAGTGGGATACATGCTCCTAGGGGCAGCTCTGCTTCATCTCCTGTCCCACACTTTCCTGCTCTCAGGTTAAATATTAGACACATAACATATACTCAGAACTTATTTCTGGAAATAAGCAACTTCAAAGTTGTTTTAAAAACACTAACCAATAACTTTGCAAACATATTCTTTTAACCTATTGCAGTTTTTGAGCTTGTTTTGGAAGTCAGTCTTAATCTATAACTTGATAGGTTTTAAACGTTCTTAAAATTAGAAACTTCCTGTGGAAATGTGTTTTAAATTAGGACCTGTATATGCATATGTATATGTAGAGTGTATATGTATACACATTATACGTATAGTGTGAATATGTGTTTTTTTTTTGTGTGTGTGTAGTATAAATAAAAAACTTAATTTTGTGTGTGGGGAATGATTCAGTCAATCAAGTGATTACTTTGCAAGCTGTAGGGCCTGAGTTGCATTTGCAAAACCTATGTAGAAATGTCAGGTGTTGCAGCAAACACTTGCTACTCCAGCAATGGGGAGGCGGCTAGTCATCCTTCTCTACTTTGTGAATTCCAAGCCACTGAAAGATCGTGAACTAAGAAGAGGTGAATGGCACCTAAGGATCAACACAGAAAGAAGGTTATCCTCTACTCTCTCTATAAGTGTGCATGCACTCACACTCATGACCATAACCACGGGAAAGTGTTAAGAATGTTTTTGAGCACATTTATCCATCCAGTAAACATGGGAAGCATTCTCATTATCACATGAGAAACATTCCCATTGTCTCAATTTTGTCTTCATTTTAGGGCAAAAATATTCTAGTCAAATCTAATAAATTGGTTCTATGACTTATTAATAAACTGCTACCTAAAATATATTTCATGGCACAAGATGTTTTTATTCCCCATCTGATAAGCTCTTCATGAGTCTAGCACAACAATAGTAACTGGAACAGTCATTAGAAGGGCAGCAGTTTGACATAGAAGCGTAAATGATGTGCTGACACTATATGGTGGTTTGAATAACAATGGTCTCACAGGCTCATTTGTTTGAATGCTTGATCCTCATCCAGTGGAACTGTTTGGGAAGGATTAGGGAGGGTGGTCTTGTTGGAGGAGGTGAGTCATTGGAAGTGGGTTTTGAGGTTTCTCTCTCCCCTCTCCCTCCCCCTTTCCTTCTCCCTCTCCCTCTCAGACTTGCCTGCAGATCACGGAGCAGAGCTCCCAACTTCTGTTCCATTGCCCTGACCATCTGCCTTCTGCCATAAGGATCATCTATAGAGTTTATCTAAGTTTGTTATTATTAATAAAAACTTGGGAGTCAAATATCAGGGTAAAATCCTGGTTAATTAGAGAAGTGGTAGAGAAGCAACCAGTGGCCACATCTCTCTCTTGTCCCCCAAACAGCCTGTGAATCTTTCTAAGGCCCAGCCTACTACTTCCTGTGTCTCTCTCTATGCATCCATGGTCCTCCACAACCTCTATGGCCAATTCTGATCAGCTGATTGCTAACTCTGTCCTCTGATTCAAGGTTAAACTTTATTAACAGTCTCGTACTGTCAGTGCAAAGAAATATCCTGCAACATTCCCTCTTCTTGTCTAAATTAAAAGGAAACCTTTTAACTCTAACATAGTAAAACCAAATAAAGAACAATTTTCAAGTAAGAATTAGGGTTCGCAATGTCCAGTCAATTTATATTTGGCAAATTCATAGAAAGTACTCTGCTATCTAGGCTATCTTGGTGAGTCTAAAATTTTGTAACCGATTCACTTTCTATCATAACTTCTATTAAAAGCCTAGAAATAATCCTTTAGGTCTTAAAGAATTTACTTAGATAAACAACTTAAGTTTTTATGTTTTTCAACATGCAATATGCTTTTTGTTGTAATATGTAAAAAAACTGTTTCATTTTAGTAGAGACATATGCTGGAGCATTGTCAGTCTCAATTTGTTCAGGTATTCCCACGATAGCCATAACTTTTAATAAATGTTTAATTATATAATCAGCTTTTTCAAGAACTTAAAGAAGCTGCCTATGGAAATCCTGAATGTGTTTATATGATATGGTGCACATATTTTAATTTTCCAAACTCAGCAAAATGAAACACACCCATTTTCCAAGTTTCACTTCTCTGAGTATGCTTTGGGTTACTTCCTGCAGTTAGTAGAGTTTGGTTATAAAAAGAACAAAGACAAGATCTCCTGAGTAAATTAGGAGCATGGGGACCTTGGGAGAGAGTTGAAGGGGAAGGTAGCAGCAGGAAGGGGAGCAGAGAAACATGTAGAGCTCAATAAAAATCAATTAAAAAATTGTTTTCCTTGAAAAAAAAAACAAAGAACAAGTAGGACATCTCCTTATAATTTTCTTGGCTTGTTGCCAAGGAATAGAAAAATCTTTTTTCAACATGTGGTACTTATCCAGAAAATTGTCCATTTCTTTTATATTTTCCACTTTTGTGGTGTGCAGGTTTTTGTAGTATGACCTAATGTTCCTTTGTATTTCCTCTGTGAATGAGTTTCCCCAAAGGTGACAGGGAATTATTGAAACACATTTGATAATAGCCCCTGTGAGATACCCCATATGGTGTTTCCTGGTGGCAAAGGGTTACCTTGCCTGTCCTTTGTTGATCTGCATTCATTAATCTAATGCTTGCCTTTAGCAAAACTTC
This sequence comes from Bramus lutescens, assembly GCA_001685075.1. NCBI lineage: Eukaryota > Metazoa > Chordata > Mammalia > Rodentia > Cricetidae > Bramus > Bramus lutescens. The sequence goes on along the minus strand of LOEQ01000022.1, from coordinate 209,603 downwards.
ACTATATTCCAGAAGGTTAAGCTCTCTGTTTGGATTATCTCTAGAAAAACATTTGTTTCTAGGAATTCCTTGCCTACACTCCCTTTTCAGATGACTTTGCTTGCCACAATTAAAGCATCTAATATTTGATTTCTCTTAAAATTTTTTAGAACTCATTTCTCCTATCCAAGTAGCATCACAAACTGAGATCCAATACCAGCTGTTCTTCAGATTCATTCATCTTCGTGTGTGATCTTGCCTTTAACGGCCTAAATGTACTTTTGTATTCTGAATTAGCATTTTCTAAAGTTGAAGATTCCATTAATATTTTTGTCTAACTTTTGGATCTGATATTATTCTATTTACAACTGAAGTCAATCCTTGCAAAAAATCAGTGAGGGATTATTTCGAGCCTTGAATAATTTTAGTAAATGACTCATTCTTCTTTCCTGATTCTTCAACTCTGTCCCAAGCATTAAAAAGCTGCTATAGAGCCGGGCAGTGGTGGTGCACGCCTTTAATCCCAGCACTTGGGAGGCAGAGGCAGGTGGATCTCTTTGAGTTCCAGGTTTGTTCTACAAGAGCTAGTTCTAAGACAGGCTTCAAAGCTACAGACAAACCCTGTCTCAGAAAAAAAAAAAGCTGCTATAGAGCTATAGAACACAGGACTGAGGTGTGATCATCCACTGTCTTTGCAAATCAGTATACTGACCTTCACTGAGAGACTGATCTTGGGAAATATCAATACCTTTAATCCTATATATTTTTTATGACCCTAGCTTTCTCTTTCCACCATGTTTTCCAATATAACTGAGAACTAAAATCCAATATCGCTATATGTAAATCTTTCCATCTTTCCAGCCTTGAAGGACAGTCATGTTTTGAGTTGACTATGAATTTACCATGTACTCTACATGGGGTGATTGCATACCATATGGAATGACTGCCTCCTTGAATCTTTCAAATCTAACATTTCTACAGTATTCCAGCTAACTTCTGTATAGCTATGGGGGTATCTATCATCAGGTGATCATTCTTGTATGGAAAATAGATAAATTAAGGTTGGTTTTCTCATAACTTTGGGTTATTCTTCTTGAGTTTCACCATGGGATACTGAGGTGGTTTCTGATCTCAATTCCTCTGTCTGTGTGTGGATACTTTTCTTAGTTTCATTGGTACATCTTTCTAAGACTTTTATCTTGTCAGTTACTTTTTCATATACTCACAAATATCAAACCACTTTTAAAGGATAACATATGAATTAGCAGACTGAAAGCAATTATATCTGCATTATGTCAATCCCAGCTAATTTGGTTATCCCTTCATTTAATTTTTCCATTTCCATACATCTATTATGGAATCATACAGAGTCCTAACTTCCTGAATTCTAATATTTCCCATTCTTAATGTGGGAAAGACATATATATATTGTTTATATGCAAATATTGCATATAAATACATTAACAAACAATATATTTATTATTTATAATAAAACTATATTGATATATAAGATAATATATTAATAAATATCGACATAATATATACAATATATGAATATTATATATCTATAAAACTGAGTTCCTTCCTTAATATTTCCCAGGTGTCCCACTAGATCTGACAACTTTTCACTTTCTCCACAACAGCAACTATGGCTATGGCCGTGCAAGGGGATTGGGGGTAGCCAGCTGCAGGAGCAATGCTTGACTAGAGCGGGGGAAGAGTCAAGGCAGCCAGACTAAGCAAGGCAGGCCCTAGGATCCCATTGGGTTGCTGCTGCACTGTACGGACTGGGCTGAGGGCGCCTGAAGCTGCTTCGTGCAGGAGGTGGCTCAGGGTGTACAGCACAGCAGCAGCAGAAGCGTGAGTGGATGCAGGTGGGTGTCGAGGTGGCTCAGTAAGGGCATCCAGGGGAAGATGGCAACCCATGGGGGGAGGGAGAAAGCCACCTGAAAAGCAGACTGAGGTGGGTAACTGGCAGGAGAAACCTATGTGGCATTAGGAGAGGGTACTGGTATTCATTATGTATGTATGTATGTATGTATGTATGTATGTATGTATGTATGTATGTATGTATGTATTATGCTATTTAGCTATGGTAAAACACTAATCTCATTCTGCATGGTCAACTGGATATTATCCTACCCCACTTTGTTTTCTGTAAGAAGACACAGGCAGCATCTTCCACACCTTTTTCATTTCCTCGAGGAAAGCATCAATGAAGTCTCTCAGTCTCTTGTCTCATCAGGGTTCCAGTCTCAGTGGTCATTGCAAATCATATCAGAAACAAATGAATTCACTTTTCCACAGGTAGCTATCATTTTTTTGGTGTTGTCCGGGGCAATGTTTCCTTATCCATGGGAAGATGTTGTAGGGTTGATTAGCAAGAAGAAGATGATCATGGAGACGACATAAAATCGCTTCTTGTTTCAAGACAGTCTTGACTTTCCATCTTCATCTCCTACAGTGGAATTGTGAGAACATGTGGATTCCTGTTTTCCTTTATACCCACTTGTAGGCATTTCAACACTCCCAGTCAAAATGCACCAGCTTCAGACCAGAGAGAAGACACAGAGAGAGAGAGAGAGAGAGAGAGAGAGAGAGANTCTCTCTCTCTCTCTCTCTCTCTTTCTCTCTCTCTCTCTCTCTCGTATGTGTGTGTTAGTTTTATGTGAACTTGACACAAGACAGAGTCATTTGGGAATAGGGATTCTCAAGAAAGTACCTTCACAAGATTACCCAATGGGTAAGTCTATACAATTTCTTGACTAATAATTGATGTTGGAGGGTCCAGCTCATTGTGGGTGGTGCCACCACTGGAAAGGTGGTCCTGAGTTGCATAAGTAAGCCGTTAGGAACAAACCAGTAAGTAATGTCTCATGGCTTCTGTTTCAGTTCCTGCGTCTTCTTTCTGGTGCTGACTTCCCTGAGTAACAGAGTATCACCTGATCATTGTAAAATGAAATAAAGCCTTTCCTCCCCAAGTTGCATTTGATCATGCTGTTTTGATTGTTAGTGTGTGTGCCTACATGTGCATGTGTGTGTATACATACACATATAGAAGTGTGTATGCTTTCCTTAAACTGGAGACAACTCAAATAGCCTATAGTAGTATAAGAAAATAAACAAACTATGATACAAAAAACTAACACAGTTGTAATCAGACCTAATAGTACATACCTGTAACCTCAAATATTTGGCAAGCTAAGTCAGGAAGATCACAAGTTCAAGGGCTGCCTGGGCTAAAGTTAGCTCAAGGCTAGCTTGGGCAACTTAGTGAAACCTTCTCTCAAAGCCTAAAACAGGGGCTAAGGATGTAACAAGTAGCCAAGCACTTTCTGCTTGCATGAGGCACCAGGTTCAGTCTCTAGCCCTGAAACAAACAAAAAAGTCATACAGGGTACACATGAACATATTAAGTTACATGGTTACAGCGAATTAATAAGTTTTGAGAAAGGAAATGGAGACACATAGACCATATTCGTTATTCTATGAATAAGATTCGGCAGACAAGCCAAATTATACAGTTTAGTGATGCCTTCACAGGAAATAAAGCTGTAAGGAACAAGGGCTGACTCTGTTGGAATGTTGTTTGTTTTGTTTTGTTTTTAGCAGGGAGAAGAGTGGTTATGATGGGGGAAAGTCTCTTTCCCCCAAAGTATCACCGATCTTACTCTGTTTCTTTGTGTGGGTTTTCTATTTGCTTTGCGCATTTTTTCAATGCAGATGATATTTGATTATAAAGTCAAAATTAATAAAATCAATGAACTGTGGTGAAGAGAAATTGTGTGAGACAAGAGGCTAGACAGATGACCGGGGCAGAATCTGGCAAGAGAAACATGGTTAACTGTATAGTTCACATGTTGGAGTTTTCAGAGGAGATTTTATGACAAACTATTAGCTTTGATTTAATATATTTTATCTCATTATAAACTGTCAATAGTGTTAAATGTAGAGATGCTTTGGATAATGATTTCTCTTTGAATTAGACAAATCAAAGGAAAACAAGCAGATTAGCATGGAAAAGAGAGAGAGGTGTGTGTGGCTTTAGACCAAAGATTTTTGAGTGATGTGTGATATGGTCATAAGAATATGAGCTCTTTCATGATGTCATTATTTTTTTTCTGCTGAGTAGTACTCCACTGTGTAAATGTACCACATATTTCTTATCCATTCTTTTGTCGAGGAGCATTTAGGTTGTTTCCAGGTTCTGCCTATGGCAAATAATGTTCTTATGAACATAGTTGAGCACATGTCCTTGTGGCATGATTGAGCATCCTTTGGGTATATACCTAAAAGTGGTATTGTGGGTCTTGAGGAAGGTTGTTTCCTAATTTTCTGAGAAATC
>LOEQ01000022.1:182886-193832 GCA_001685075.1 Bramus lutescens | reverse complement strand
CTCTCTCTCTCTCTCTCTCTCTCTCTCTCTCTCTCTCTCTCTCTCTCTCACCAACAGTAATAAAAATAACTTACAGTTCTTCTGGGAAGATATTGATTTATTAATAGGAGCTCCTGGTTTTCTGCATTCACAGCCCCAGGGACTTTCACTGCATGGTTGTGGTGCCTGGCTCTCCGCACCAAGCCTCCAGAGCTCCCAGCAATCGATTCATCAACACGGGATGACAACTTCATTGTTGTTCTTTGGAAACTCTGGTTTTTCCGACACTCTCGGTATCAGACTCAGAGATGGCTTTGGGAAAGCATTCTTGTGTAGGTAGGAGATCTGCTCAAAAAAATCCCGAGTCTTTTGAAAATCAAGATAGGACCGGTTTCTTGCTCCCTCTTATCCATAAGGGAGTATGTCCCTTTCTGGAACTTTCTAAGGAACAAAATCAGATGTAAATAAAAACCTTTCTGGCTGTGTGGGGCTGTGAGAGTTCAGCTTGGGCAGGCTAGATGTTATCACATTTTCTGGCTTGTGGAAAGGAATTTTGCATTAATGTGAAAAAACCATGAATTTTCCAAAATTGCTGTAACAAATTACTACAAGTTTGGTGGCTTAAAGTAACTTACATTTGTTCTCTTAGAGTTCTTGAGGGTAGGTGCCCACCCTTGAATGCTTGTGGGTTCTTTCAAGAAGGTGCTGGGGTAGAATATTTCTTCACTTTCTATAGCTTTAGTGGCTGCCCTCATTGCTTGGTTCATGTCCTCTTCTCATCCATCCATGTCTGAAGTCTTGTCTGATTTTTAGACTGCGACCCTCCTTCTTCCCTCTTCCTTCCAGCCATCCTGGACTACATAGCATGACATTATCTCAAAAGAGAACACACACACACACACACACACACAGATAGAGATTCTGTGTGCGTGCCACGCTGCTATATCAGACAGCACTCGGGGATTTCAGGGTTAAAACAGAGCAAAGCTAGGGTCCCTTACCCTGCCTCCCATGCTACTCTTCCCCCATTGGCTCATGTAGGACCTTTTATTCGGAATATTGTCTGGGGTGCCTTCCATACATGCTTTCAATGGATTATCTGAAGGAAGCCCATTCTTCAGAAAGGGTGCTGATGACAGAACCCAGGGCTCCATGGATCAGTAGTGCTGGGCTCTGGAGAGGAGTAGAGCCTGTGCTTCTGTCTTTTGGGGCTGTGCTTTTCCCTGTGATCAGGACTTCTACAAGGCCTCCTTTGGGAACAGGTTCTGACCCTTCCCAGGGAGGAGAAACCAACGCACCAGGCTACATGGTGATCAAGTGCTGGCACAGCACCCAGATTTCGTTCCCGTATTATGCCAGGTACTATGCCACTGTTGGACGTTCAGAGACGAAAGGCAGTCACAACTCTTAAAGCTCCCTCACAGCCTACCTGTTAAAGCTTGTTCCTCAGACTCCAACGACCCAAGGAATCACCTGGGAGCTTGTTAAAGTAAGAGCTTGAATTCAACAGGGGTGAGGTGGGCTGGAGATTTTGCAAATCACTTTCCTCATGTAGCAAGGGTCTAGAGGCGACAGACCATCCATTGGTAGTTCATTTATAATACGGCTTAAGTGCTTTGTCACAAGTGGGAGAGTAGGGGAATGGACTTAGCCAAGGCTTGGGAAGAAAGGCTGAATCCTAGGGGAAATGAACCAAATTCTTAGGCTTGAATAGCAGCTTGGCAGGCTAAGAGCTGGGGAGAGGGGAAGGAGGGAGACTGAACAGCACAGGCAAAGGGATGGAGACAGTGGTGATTCCAAAATTCCAGAAGGGAAGAGAAGAAGCAAAATTTTGGCAGCACTTAAGGTTGGAAGGGTAGACCTAACTGAGGCCATCGGGCCATGTAACAAGAACCAGGTCACGTGGGACATTCTACTCCCAGCTTAGAAGTTTGGACTTGGTAGAATAAGGAAAGGAGAAAATGGATTCAGAGAGTGACTTTGTTGCTACCCATTCTGGGAAGTGATCACATGGTTTTGATTGGTAAATGGCAGGGTACTTCAAGGAATGGCAGGCATTGCCGTGTATGTCTGGTGGCTCACGTGTGGTAGCTGAGACAGAAAGATCACGTGAGTTCAGGGACAGCGTGTGCTACAAAGTGATATCCTGCCTTTAAAAAATATACAGACGTAGATGTGAAAGTGTCATTTAGAGCCCATGGACATGCCAAAAAACTACATATTTGAAATCAGTCAAACTCTACTCTTTCAGAGTGATGACAGGCACTAGGGAAATTCCGGCTCCTTTGGAAATGCTGATACCTGGGTAAGGTGGGGATGGCAGGGCAGGAGCAGCATGTGAAGGTGAGCACAGGCTCAGTCTCTGCATGCAGCCTGCCTCCCTAATCTTAGTCTGAACAGTATCTGGTCTGCACACAACCTGTGAAGTTGTTGTAAGCTGCCTCTTTCATCCCCGTTCTCCATTCTCATTCCCACCGCTGCCTCCGTTGGAATGGAAGCTGTAGAGACAGACCTGGGTTTAGGAGCTAAAAGAAAATTACAGTCCTCTGTAGGGAGATGTCTAAGATGAATATAAATAGCCATCATTGATTCAATAGTTGATATATCCCAGACTTGGCGCTAGGAGTTTGAAATATAAGCATTTCAGTCTATATTATCTGATGAGACAGATATTATTTTTCCATTTTTAATATTTACTGATGAGAAAACTAAGGCTCAGAGAGAGAATTCTATTTTTCAAGGTGCTATAGCTAGTAATTGTAAAATCTAGAACCTAAACTCAGGACTGTCTGACTCCAAAGCTGACTCTACAGAATCCCTGAACCAACAGCCAGAATGGGTTCCAGTTCAGCTAGGTAATTGTCAAAGGATGCATTCAACATGGAGGGTAAACATGCAGTCCAGGCACGGTGACTACAATCAGCGAGTGCCATACATTGAGCCCTATGAAGGTAGATGGCGAGCATTCTGTACTAGGAGGACCCATTGGCCACTAGAATGCTCTGGGTAGAACAGACAAAATACAGAACCACTGCAGAGAGGTGGCCAGAAGGCAGGTAGTGGATAGAGAGAGCAACAGACTGAATCAGAAATACTTCCCTGCATAGGGCAGTAGGTAGAGATAGGTGTCTCAAAGACAAGGTAGGAGTCAAATTTCTGAGAACTGGTTGGCTGATCAGAGGTAGATACCAACTGCCTTTTTTAACCATCTTAATCGAGGACATCAACCATCTTCTGTTGCCATCACTGTATTCAGGCACACTTAGACATTAGGCGGATCCAGACATCAAACACAGGGGTACAGGACTATGTGTGCTTGTGATACACTTTTTAAATTTTATTTTCCTCTCACATCTAATTTTGTTTTTTTTTTTTCTGGATCATTGTCTGGACTTTAGTCCGGACAGTCTTTAGAGCCCTTGAAATCAAGAGTCTCACTGTCCTGAACATATCCTATCTCATCCGACCTGAGAAACTAAACAGAGTTGGGCCTCGGTAGTACAAACATGGGAGGATCACCCCAGTGAGCTGTTTTAGGATAAGAAAGCTTTGAACACTGAGATTGGTATTGAATAACTTCTGTTTTAAGCTTTCATTTGATAAAATTTGTATATATTTATCATACACAGCATGATGTTTTTGAAATTTGCATGTTTGATGTAATATATAAGCAGAATTCATACACATATGCTTTATCTCTCATATTTTTTGGCTATGAGAACATTTAAATGTATCACTTAGTTATTTTTAGGAATTTAAAACATTGGCATTAGTTTTAGTCATAATGTTATGCAATAGATCTCTGAACTTGCTTACCCTGTCTAACTGACATATTATATCCTTTGAACAATATTTCTACCCCATGTTCATGTTACCTCTATTCTTGTCTCTGCTTTTATGAGCTCAACTGTTTATATTTCAGTATGTAAGAAAAATCATTCAAAAATCTGTCTTTAATATTTAATATTTAACATAATGTTGTGATTGGTCTCTGTGGTCACAAATGACATAACTTATTTTTTAAAGGCTGAAGAATATCCATTTGTGTGTGTGTATGTGAGACACACAGAGAGAGAGAGAGAGAGAGAGAGAGAGAGAGAGAGAGAATGTGTTTTCTTTACTCACCAGGCAATGGACATTTAGGTTAATTCTTTATTATGACCTGTAAATGCAATGAGCATGGGAGAGCAGGGAGTATGTATTATTTTGACATGTAGATTTTGTTTCCTTAGGGTGTATGCCCAGTAGTGAGATGACTGGTTCATATGGTAGTTCTATCCATATTTTTTTTGAAGAATCTTCATACTGTTTTCCATAGTGATTGTATACTCTGTGTTTTGACCAGCACTGCACAAGGGTTTCCTTCCCTCCACATCCTTTTAAACACATGCCTCATCATGTCTGATAATACCTATTTGCAGAGATGTGCAGCGATGTCTAATTGTGGTTGTGATTTATCTTCCTCTGATTGTCACTAACTAAAGTTATGCACCTTGTCATGTACCTGCTATCTATTGGCAGGTTAGGGTTAGGGTTAGGGTTAGGGTTAGGGACTTTGAAAAGAAAGTTCCACTCCTTTGTTCATTTTCTAATGTGGTAGTTTTCTTGGTTTTGGTCCAGCTGCTTTCAAACTTTGAATTTTACCTCCTTACCAAATGAATGATTTATATTTTCTCCCATTCCATATCTATATGCCTCCCAGCCACTTTGTAAACCATTTCTACTGCTACACAGAAGCTTTTTAATTTGACAAGGCTTTAGTACTTTTGAACAATCACACACCGATGCAGGTGAGCCCAGGCTGGTATTCCTTAAATTCTTGTTCTGTTCATTTTTGATGTTACGTTGGAGCCACTTGACTCTCCTTCTTCCCACCGGGCCTGCCTTTGCATCTCAGGACTATTTGACCATATACACATCCCGAATCTGTGCTCCCGCTGCACCGGAGTCCCTTCATCTTCTGAAGCATTCACCACCTATCCTTCACTTCTTCCCAAGTCATCCATTCTTCAAGCAAGTGCACTCCCTTCATAAATCAGTTTCTGTTAGCATTAACTCCAAAGTGGGGCAACTCTATGAGCCTTTGTTCTCAAAGACACTGGGAATTGGTAATTATACAAAGTGTAAAAAGTCCCTTTGCTACTGCCTTCTCAGAATGATCAGTAGAAGACAAAAGAGGACTCCTAGTGTTTCTGAAGAGGACAATGTGGGATGCATTTCTTCATCCCATGTTCATCCAACCTCTCAGAGCTTCTTTTGGGTGTTTATGCTTCATTACTTGAGATGGAGCACTTATTTGTTCTGCGTCTAATCTTCTCTCTCTACTAGTTTAAGTCCTTCTGGGCTCTGAAGACAGGTATGACACTCAGTCTTTGGTGCCTTCCCCCGTATTGAGGTTGATCACATACTAGTAGCTCACTAACACTCTGCTGAAGGGGAGTCCCTCTGTTCATACCCAGCAATGAGCCACAGTATGTGTTTATATGTGTGGACATGTGTGTGTGGGTCTATACTTTAGGCTCAGCCGAATATTGCCTTCTTCCCAGGGAGTGCTTTTTCCTAAGTAGCTATTTTTTTTAATGAAGGAATGCAGATGTAATGTTTCTTATGTTTATATAGAAATAATTGTGAACTCCAAAAAGGGAATGGTTTCAATCATTCTTAAAGAATCTTAGAATATTCAGACAAGAAGGTTGTGACTTAACCCTATCAATTGGTTATATTCGGGTTATTGCTACCTGTAAACATGTGTATCAGACTTCTTTATGTGCCTGACAAAGTGGAAAAACAGTGTCACTTGCGTCTCTGACTGTACATTTTTTTTTGCCAAACAGGGGCAGTGCAGTTTTCCACCCAATACTGGCCAGTCTCACACAGTTGGTACCAAAGACTCATCCTCTCCATAACTTTTCTGTCTGGCTATCTCCAAAGACATTTTCTACTTGCCATGACTATACACCGTCTGTGGCAAGAGAAGCTATGACAAGAATAACTGCAAAGAAGAGTAGAACCCCCAAAACAGTGTCTGTGATGGAAAAGGCCTGGGATGAAGCTATTTCAGCACTAGAAGGAGATGTGGGAAGGAAAGATGTGACACTTGATAGCATGCTATACAGCAAGGAGTGATAACAGAGCTCTTAGCTTCTCATCTTTCTTTTCTTATGAATTAAGGAATGCAAACTCGGGAGAAGTATACCTTGCTCTGTGAGGACCATGTGCATCCCAAGATGCAGGAGGAACACTTTGCTCTGGGAAGGCCATGGGCATCCCACAATGCAAGAGGAGAACCTTGCTCTGGGAGGGCCATGTGTGGCCCAAGATGCAGGAGGAGCACCTTGCTCTGGGAAGGCCATGGGCATCCCACAATGCAAGAGCCTTGTTCTGGGAGGGCCATGTTTGTCTCCAGATGCAGGAGGAGCACCTTGGTTGAGGAATGAAGAGTGAATGAGGGTGTGGTGGTTTAAATGAGAATAGTTTCCTTTTATATTTAAATACTTGTTTCTCAGTTGATGGAACTGTTTGGAAAGGATTAGTAGGGGTGGCCCTATTGGAAGAGGTGGTCACTGGTGGTAGTCTTAGAGGTTTTGAAAGTCCACGCCAGGTGAGTGCCCCTGCAATACCCCTTTTCCCTCCCTGCTGCCTGTGAATCGGGATGTATAGCTCTCAGCTACTGCTCTAGCAACCTGCCAGTGTGCTCCCTGCAGTAGTTGTGGACTAACCCTAGGAATCTGTAAGTGAGCCACAATTAAATGCTTTTTGTGATTGCCTTGGTCATGGTGGCTTTTCACAGAAACACAACAGTGAATAGGACAGGGGATTGATAGCTATGCCCCAGCCTATAGATTCCGATTATTTATATGTCTAGAACCTCAAAGCAACAGGGAATATGGTCATCACATGGTGTCAATAATGTTCACAGAATGAATCATGGAGAAAATGTTGGAAAAATTAAGGATTTCTAAAAAAAATCCTCAGCAAAAATTTGGGGATGTATTTTGAAATTGGGGGTGTCATTAGCATTTGGAAAGTTAAATGGCAATCCCTAGAGGTCAGCATGTCTTTATTACAAAGACACACTCCAATTCTACCATTTTCTTCTAAAATAATGAGATTTGGAGCCAGGGAGGTAGCCTGTAGATGGGTAAAGGTGCTTGCTGCCAGACTTAACAATGGGAGTTCAATCCTTGGAGCACACATGGTAAAGTGAGATAACTGAGTCCTGTGTCCCCTTTTCTCTACATATGGGCTGTGACATGTATTCATGTGTATTTAAACACAGACATGTAAACACAGGTTACACAAAATTTTATAAAAGTAAATTAAAGCCAGGTGATGGTGGCACATGCCTTTAATCCTAGTACTTGGAATGCAGAGGCAGGTAGATCTCTGAGTTTGAGCCAGCCTGATCTACAAAGTGAATTCCAGAACAGCCAAGGCTACACAGAGAAACCCTGTCCCAGAAAACTAAGGAAAAAGAAAGAAATGAAGAAAAAGAAAAATAACTAATACATTGAGATTATGGACCTTAGCTTCTAAGACTTTTTCTGTTTTAGATATTTTGTCATTGATTTTATCCTTGGAATATAGTCATAAAGAAAACTGAGTTTCTACCCTCATGGAGTCAAATTGCCTTAGACATGATTGGTTAAGATATAAAGAATGAAAAAAAAAGTATATGAAGAATGGAGCCAGACACGGTGGCTCATGCCTTTAATTCCAGTACTTGGGAGGCAGAGGTAGGAGGATCTCTGTGAGTTTGAGGCCAGCCTAATCTACAATGTGAATTCCATGACTGACAGAGCTATAACACAGAGAAACCCTGTCTTGAAAAAACAGTAAAATAATGGAATTTAAATAAAATTCACCCATGCATGAAGAACAGTATTTAGCCTCTTTATGTAGTTAGCATTGAACATATATACATGGCTTCTATGGGCTGCCTATGTTCACAGTAAGTTTTTAAGACTGGCATTGCTAATGAGTTTAACCCTTATCTGTACTCATAAAAAGACAAGAAAGAAAAAAGAAACCTTAGAGAGTTCAACGAATTTTTACCATCTTCTTTGTAAGTAACAGAATTTAGATAGAGCTATTCTGACAAGGCCTACACTTATTTCTTGCAGTGTGTCCTTCATAGACATTGTGAATGTTGATTTCAGCCAAATAATTATGATAATCTTTAACATTACTAATTGGCCTGTAGTATTTAAGCGATACAGTGTGTCATTTTGAAACACGTAGACAACGATTAGATCAAGGTCACTGGTGCGTCTGTCACCTCGGGCATGTCAGTTCTTCATGGTAGGGTGTTCAGAAGCCCCTCTCTCTAGCCACTGTTTTGAAATATTCAGTAAATTTTTATTTTGTCAGCCCACACTATCTTATTGTTCTATGAAGTCTTCAAGGTTATCCCTCAACTATCTTCTCTCCATTCCTCTTTCCCAAGCTCTGGTCACCTCTTCTGTATTTTCTACCTTTTTTGAGATTAACTTTTCAGCTTCTATGTGGAAGTGAAAACATCCATTGTCTTTCTCTGTCTGTCTCTTAGCAATGTCTTCATAGTCCTCTAATTCCATCCGTAGTGCTGCAAATGACAGAATTTCATTTTGCCCTAGGAAGGACTAGCAGTGCCAAATCATTATTGATATCCTCATGGGATCAGTGCAAGAATATTATGATGTCGTGATTGGTCGAGTCAGTTTAAACGATTGATATTGATTCATGACTTGATAGCATTTTAGAAAAACAATCAGTTGGTCGCATTTGTCCTAGAGTCTCTTCTTGTTCAGTTTTGTTTAGTAATTTTTAGCAATACTTAGATAAGAAATGTGAATGGCCTGCGTATTAAGTAGTATCAGCATACTGTGTAACTGATGAGTACAACTATAATTTTTAGTTTTGCTTCTAGCCCATTTCATTAAGTTGACGTTTTATGTGCTGGTGTGTGTGCTTACATGTGGAGTCCACAGGACCCTGGAGATATGAGACATCAGCTCTACCTACCTTTTTGTCGTTGTTGAGACAGAGTCTCTCACTGGCCTAGAACTTGCCAAGCAGGCTGGTCAGAAAGACCTAGGATCCTCCGTTCCCCTCTTCCCCAGTGCTGGAAGTCACGTCCCCCAGCCCAATTCTTTCATATGTGTGCTGAGGATGGGAGTCAGGTCCTCATGCTTGTGATGCTGGCACTACCCACTGAGCCACCTACCAGCCCATGCTGATTTTTTACTGCTAGTCCTATTGCATTGTCTTTTCATGTACTGTCAGATACGGTGTGGTCTTTCAKAACCCCTTCCTTCTCTTTCTTCCTTTCTCATAGAAGACACACACACACACACACACACACACACACCCAGAGGATGCTCTCAGAAACAGCATCATGGCTGTGGGAGGAGGGCCCTCCAGCCTCTACATCTGTTGGTGATGAACTGGGTCCCATCTGACCTTCTAGCAGGGCCCATTCTCTACCATTTGAAAATCCTACAATGGATTCACTTGGGATAACCTCACCTTCTGGGTCTCCTGTGCGCTGTTGAGGTTTGTAGAGCACAATGTTCTTGCACCACAAGGACTGTAAATTATTGTCTTTCCCTGGGCTCTGAGTCTTCCTCCACGACTCAGGAGTTCAGTGGTTCTCTGTTCTAGCTACCCTCAAAACCTGCACTCCTGAATTGAGATGGTAAAAGATTACAGGAGATGAAGGTGATTAGAGTCCTTTTGTAGGTCTGCCTTAGAAAAAGAATTCCCCAAACTTTTCATGGACATCCCTTATGCGCTGGAAACATAGCTTTCGACACAGGTTGCCTTGTTTCAAAGACGCAGGTGTCATAATTGGATGGTGCTTATTCTGGCAGGTTTTTTTTTTTGTCAACTTGACACAAACTAGAGACATATGGAAAAACAAAACCTTAATTGAGGAATTGCCTCCATCAAAAGCCCTGTAGGCATGTCTAAGGCATTTTCTTCATTACTAATTGATGCACTGTGGGTGGTGTCATCCCTGGGCAAATGGGCCTGGGCTCTACAGGAAATCAAGCTGAACAAGCCTGGGGAAGCAAGTCACTAAGTCATTCCTCTGTGGTCTCTGCTCCCGCGCATGTCTCCAGGTTCCCGTCAGAACTCCTGTACTGACTTCCCTCTGTGAGGGTCCGTAACCTTACAATGCAACAAATTCTTACCTCCCCTAAGTGGGTTTTGATCATGGGGTTTATCACAGCAACAAGAGGCAAACTAGGAGTGTGCTCAGTAAATGGGAGTTGTTCTGAGTTCCCTCCTGGGCCTTTGGATTGAGAGCACATCTTCTAATTTGGCTGAGTTTCTTTGTGGTGGCTTGAATGTTCTCTCCTAGCTGGAGAATTCTGTTGTACCGGGTACATCTTCACCTGCTCATAATATGAAAGCAGGGTCCTGGATCTAACTATTTTGTTCTGTTAGTTGATTTATTTTAATTATTGCTTATTACTTTTGCTTGTTTGGTTTTTGTAGTGCTGTGGATCAAACCCAGTGCCTTACATATGTCAGGCAAGTACTGAGCCACATCTCCAGCCCTGTTTCTTCTTTAGTGAAGGATGTTATCTATGTTTCTACAGGTGCCAGTAATGCCTGGTCAGTACTGAAAGGTTGAGGCAAGGTCAGCGTGGAGAGGCTGGGAAATGCTGCTGAGTATACCCAACAGTCCCCTGTATTGGCTTGGCCACGTTACAAAGGATGGCAACAGAAAGTGAGTTCCTGCGAGGTAACACGGGGAAAAGTAGAGAAAGGAAATCTACATCTACCATTTGTCTCATTAAAATCTCTCGAAGGCAGAGGAACAGAAGGCAGCAAAGAGTGAAAATCAGATGTCGCTAGCTTTCGGAATATGTTGATTATGTGTGTGTGTGCGCGCGCGCGTGTGTGTATTTGAATATATTGATGTGTGTGTGCACGAATGTGTGCGTGTGTGTGTGCACACATGCATGCGTGTGTGTGTG
>LOEQ01000022.1:145850-177871 GCA_001685075.1 Bramus lutescens | reverse complement strand
GGGCTGGCCTATCAAAGGGCCAAGGTAGTTTCTTTATTAACCAATGAAAATAACACATAGACAGATGACCCTCCAACATCACACAAGTGTTGTAATGCATTCCTAATACCAGCACTCAGGCGGTAGAGGCAAAAGACTCTTGAGTTCCTGACCAACCTGGGTTACATAGGAAGAAACTGTCTAAAAGGAAAAAAAAATTTCCTACACACACACACACACACACACACACACACACACACCCTCAGCAAGGTCAAATAGTTTTGCTCACATGCGTGTTGGTTTCTGTCTGTCTACTATACAATGGACAATCTGACAAGGGTCCCGCCCCTAGTGAGAGCTGACTTTCCACAGCAGCCATGGACTCCCTGTAGCTTATCAACTAAGGGTGCAGCTTTTCGAGCATCCTTGCTTGAGCATACAGCCAGATCACTCTTGTGTAGGTCTTGTATGCTCATCCACAGCTGTGGAGAAGTCTTGAGTGGAGCTGCCTATCCGCTCTGAAAGAGACTGCTTCTCAGCTGTTCTCCCTGCCCTCTGGCACTAACAATCATTCAGCACCTTCTTCTGCAGAGTCCTTGCACCTGGGGGGAAGAGCGTGGCATAGGTGTCAGTTCCGGATGAGCACTCCACGGTCACTTGCTCTTCACATTTGGACCGTCTGTGGTTCTCTGTGTCAGTCTTTGTCCACTGTACAAAGACGCTGCTCTGATGAAGGCGCAGAGGTGGACTCCTTTATATGCACAATGATTAGTTAGAAGGCAGTTAGATACGATATCAGTTTAGCAAAATGATAGTAGAAGCCTCCCCCCACCCGACCCCTGGAGGGCTGTGACCTCTTTACAGCCTTGGTTTCTTGACCAGATTTAAAGTACCAGTCATGAGCTCCTTTCTGCTGATTGGGCCTTAAAACCAGGGTTATTCCCCGAGGTATTTGGGTCACTACTGAACCAATGTGCACATCTTGCTGGATGAATAACTATTGTGGTTCTCAAGTTGTCCAGCTGGGTAAAGAGGTTAGCGCCTTTTCCTTTCTACTGGCAGCCTGCCTGCTTGCTTGTTTTCAATGCAGCTTGTGCTGGATTCTTTGGACTCAAGCTACAGAGAGCACTTTGAGGGGTTCTCGTGTATTTTCCATTGCATTAAAGTCATGGAGTATCCCACACCCCACCATGCTCTTTCTTTTAAAAAAATTATGGAATATATATAGTATACACACACATATACACATACACAGCATAACTTTTATTGTTTGTAAGGATATACTTCAGTAACATTAAAAATATTTATAATATTGGCTAATCACTACTATTCCCTACATCCATAACTTCTATTTTTCTCAGTAATAATCTCAGTGTAAACACTGTTTCCATTAAACTTTAAGTTCCTAGTACCTATCCTCTCGGTCCCTCGTAATCACTTCCTACTTCTTATCTCTATAAATTTTCTCGTTCTAGGCACTGTGTATAATTTTCAGTCTCATAGTATTTGCTTCTCTCTGTCTGGACATTTCATGGTCCACTTCATTGCATCATTGGTCAGCACCACATCCCTTTCTTATGCTAAAGTAATATTCCATTCATTAGAACACATTTGATTTGCCCATCCATCTGAAAAAGACATGAACAATGCCTATATTTTGGTTACTTTAAGTAGCATTTCTAGAAACATCATGTGCCAACATCAGTCTGAGTTCCCAGTTTCAATATTCTTAAATACCGCTCTGCTGGGTCCTATAGGTTGCTAAAGATCTGTTAAATCATTTTCCAGAGTGGCTACATTATTTTGCATTCCTACTAGCGATGCACAGACGGCTCCCACTTCCCCACACCCTTGTCAGCACGTGCTATTTTTCTTTTAAAATCATAGTCATCCCAAGAAGCATTAAGTAGCCTCTCATTTTTGCATTTCCCTGGTGAATAATGATGCCGATTATTTTTCCTTGTGCTTATTGGCTGTTTGTGTATCTTTATATATATATCAATAATAAAGATGCCTTTATTCATTTTTGCATTGGATTATTTAGAGGTTTTGTTTAATTATAGCGTTCATTATTGAGTTTGGATTTATTATATTTATATGATCTAAAATGTTATCTCTCATTTTTATACAAGTATATAAAAATAGTCTCTTATTACTTTTAAAACTTCCTTTGTTTCAAGAATTAATTCCAAGATTGGAGAGATGGTTCTGTGGTTAAGAGTACTGACTGATCTTCCAGAGACCTGGGTTTGGTTCCCAAGACCCATATCAGGTGGCTCAATTCTCCCTGTAACTCCAGTCCCCGGAAATCCCATGTCTTCTCTAAGCTTTCAACATTCCCATTTCAACTACTGAGCACTGGGATTGCAGGCATGTGCCAACAAACTGACCTAGAAATTCCATAATTTCTGTTTGATTTGCTCTTTCACTCATAACTTGTTTAATAGGATATTTTGTAATCAGGGAGATGGTCTCTTTGTTTCATAATAGTCTAGTATCTCAAAATTATAAACAAAAATTATTTAAAAATGTAATTTGTTAAACTTTTTTTGTAAACTAAAATGAGCAATGTTCATGAATAGTTTAATATGTACTTGAGAAAAAGGCATATTTTCTATTGTAAGGATATGGAATTTGTTGTAATTAAAATATAACATATACAGAAGTCATCACGATCCACATTCTTTATAATCCTTTCTGCCCAGTTGATCTAAGGCTTAGCTCAATCTAAGGGGTCAGTGTGAAGTGACATTAAATTCCTCTGTCACTAATGTGGTTTTTGTTTCTTCTTGAGATGTAGGTTTTGCTATATCATTGTGCACACGGAAGGGTTTTCCGTGTGTAGGTTTAAATGTGCCATTATTTCGGAAGACTTTCCATGCTTATACATTGAACAGTCACACCTGCTCCACAGTTATTTGCTTTCTTTAAAGACTCTAGTTGTCTGGATGTTTGATCTTCTTCACCATCTCTTCTCTCCAACTTCTTTCTTTTCTCATTTTTATTTTCTAAGTTATTTTCAATACTTCTCCTTTAATCTCTTTAGACTGCTCTGGAAAGTAGTTAGGGTTTGAGGAGTATGCTCAGCAGTTGAAGACACTAGGTGCCCTGGAGGACCAGGCTACAATCCTCAGCACATACATGGTGGCTCATAGCCAAATGTAACTATAGCCCCAGGGAGTCCTGTGTGCTCTTCTGACCGCCACTGGCACTGTACACATATCACACACAAACATGCAGGCAAAACGCTTGTATGCATCTAAAAAGAAAAGATGTGATAATTTATAAATAGACACACATCTCTCTCAGTATTTTAAGAACAGACAAGTCCCATGGTCTGGCTTGTTTTTGGTATCTGGTGAAGGTCCCATTATTAATAGTCAAAAGTCTGCGTACCCTCAAGTGGCACAAGGAACACAGGGACAAATGGATGCCCTGAAGCTGCATTATTAAAGACTTCAATCCCACTCTAACTGTGAAGCCCTCTTGGTCTCCCAAATGTCCACCTCTTAATAGCATCACGAGCATTCCAGTCTCAACCTGTGAATTGTGGAGAGACAGAAAAGGGGACTGTAGCATGCCATGAAAGCTTCACTTCAATCTACTCCATCTGTGTAGCTTGTAATTTCATCTTTGTTTTAAGATTACCTTGTCTTTTCCCTAACTTCAATAAAGTTGAATTTCTTGCAAATTTTTCTGCTTTTAGTCTTAGTTCTCAAATTCCTAATCATGCACATTAAAGGAAATCTCTCCAAATAGCTGCATGAGGATATTTAATTTACTTTAGAGGTTAGTTATGATTTTTTCTTTCCTCTTTCTTTTTTCTTTCTTTTCTTCCTTTATCTTTGAGTGGAAGAGAACGTTCAATAGAAATTCACTTTTGTTCACTTATTCTTCTTATAGGGTATGGCATTGAACCCTGTTGCTTTGTTGGATTTTATTCCTAAGCATTTGGTGGCTAAGGGTCCTCATTCCAAGAGCTCCTTCAATAACACAAGGCTATGCAGATTTGCTGACAGTGCCATGTTTGTGTGTGAGACCAGCATCTGAGCAGCATAGTCTTTAAAATAGGGTTATGTTTTGTTTCTTTTTATTTATCTCTTTCATTTAGCTGTTGTATCCCCAAAAGTCACCATATTTTCTATATTTATCTCATTCTTCTTTAGGAAATAGTGATGCTTTCCTGAGGTTTCCACTTTCAATGTATTTCATTTTTAAGCCCTTCCACATAGATCAACTTGTAAAATATTAAGTCCCAGGTTTTTGTTGAGCATTTTTGTAACTAATGCTGAACTTTCAGAGAGTGATTTTGTCCCCTGTGTTGTTGCTTCTTCTTCTTCTTCTTCTTCTTCTTCTTCTTCTTCTTCTTCTTCTTCTTCTTCTTCTCCTTCTTCTCCTCCTCCTCCCCCTCCTCCACCCTCCTCCTTTTCCTTTTCCTACTTCTGTTTTTCAAGACATGGCCTTATTCCTCTTCAGACAAGCAAAGGTCTCATTGAAACCTGAGCCACATGGTAAACACCAATCTGACATTCATAGATTCTGCCAAATGTGTAGCAGGTTGAATACTCATCACCCCAAAGGTGTTCTTCCTATATATCTGTGCCATTTAACCTCTGGTTGGTAATGTGCCTTAGATGATCTGACAGATGAAATTTCTTCTCTAAGGCTCTTTCACTTTCACACTAGGCCCAGCACTGGATGGGTACAGTAGCCGGTGTGTATTCTATTCTCACCACAGACACATTTGTCCTTTTCCCTTCCCTTCTTACACTTTTCAAAGCCTGCTATGCTTGTTGGTGGACTGCAACTCCAGCCAGAGATTTTTCTCTTGCATGGCCAAGGCCCCTGCAAGCCAGCTCCCTCTGTCATTAATGTCATACAATGTGGCCTAGGACTGGCAAAGCTGGAAAAATCAAGGCTTAATCTCAGCTAAGAATGGAGGGAAGATATTTCACAAGGAAAAAGAATGAGCATTAGTGGTTAATTTTTACTCCTTTCTTTGGGAGGCCCACCACCCAGCTCCCAAACAACCACACAGAGGCTTATTATTTTTTATAAATGCCTGGCCTTAGCTTGGCTTATTTCTAGCGAGCTTTTTTTTTAATTTAAATTATCTCATCTATCTTTTGCATCTGGGCTCTTATTGTTCTCTAATCTATACACCTTTCTTTATTTCTTACTCCATAGCTTGTTGTGTAGCTGGCTGGCTAGCCCCTGATGTCCTCCTCCCTTCTCCTTTTCTCACTCCGCATCCTCTCTTCTCTAATTTCTCCTCTTATTTACTCTCTTTACTTGACAATACCATTGATCCTTTCTCCTGCCTCACTATTGGTCATTCAGCTTTTTATTAGACCAATCATGTGTTTTAGACAGCTTCACAGAGTTAAACAATGCAGCATGAAAGAATGCAATACATCTTTGCATCATTAAACAAATGTTCCACAGCATAAACAAATGTAACACATCTTCATCTAATATTTCACAACAAATGAAATATTTTATTTTGTTTGAAATAAGGTCTATATAGCTTAGGCTAGCCTCAACTTCATGATAATCCTCTCTGGCTTTGGCTTCCCAAATTTTAGGATTACTGGTATATACCAGTATACCTGGCCCAGCCCCCCACCATTGAGAGAGACAAGAACATTTATAGTCAAGTAAGTACTGATTCTGGAGCACTCTGCTGGAACATAAATATGCCCAACATAAATATCTTATTCCACAAATGAGTCATTTCCCACGATAGCAACCTTAAGTTGTAAAACCAACTGCAACTTTGAACTTAAGTGCAGCATTTCCTTCTTTTACCTTAGCCACAAATATTTAGATTGTTAGAACTGGCAAAAATGTTTATCGATAGATTTCAATACTGCAATAATAGTTATAGTTAAAGTAAAATAGCTTTCTTATGTTTAATGCTAAGAGAACGGGATAAGGCTAATACACAAATATAATCTAGACATTGATAGAACAGTCAATAGGGAAAGGAAAAAGAAAAACTTAAAACAAAATTCCCTTTGGGCAGGTTTCAAAATGATCAGGAAAAGGAAAAACATTTTTTTCTTTTTCTGAATTATGGAGAAAGTTTAGTAACATATGTGCCTGGAATCAAGAGTTGATGAATAAAAGATCTGGGGTGGTCCTGTGGCTTCCAAGAAAGCAAGTGATAAAAATGCTGCAAGATGAGCCAGAGGGGAGGTAGAGCTGGCCCCAGAGGACCAGAGAGACAAGACATCCATCCAACAGAGCTGACAGGAGATATCCTGGGACATGGTACAGAGTCATTGCATGGAATGGGATACTGGGAAGCTGTGAAGTACAGTACAGAATCAAATGTCTCCCAAGGTTTTGGATACTTGCTCTGAAGAAATCCTGGTGTGAGATAAATTTGTTTCACCTAATTAGGTCACCTAGGAATAGGTGGGGTTTGTATGCATTTTGCCCAAGTAAAGTTTGACATGAACATCATACAATATTTGCTGTTAATTAGATTTCCTCAACATGGCATTGTGGTGAGAGCACTTGGATTTTATGAAATCTCAAGAGTGCTGAGGAGGAAGAATATGCCATCCGGCAATATTTTGCAGACTAATTACCTGAGGGAATACAGGGACATTTGTGTGGATGAATGTACTACACAAGTAATAAGCTTTTATAAAGCATGGAGTCATCTAATTATGAAGCAATTATTATAATGCATGACAGTTTCTAATTCCCTTCCTTATTTTGTGTGGTATTTAGTTTTATTGAAAAGCAAAGCAAACATATAAGAATTTGCCACCTACTTTTAGTCTCATTTTTTAATTATTCCTTAGCCATCTTGGTTGGTCAGCAGTTTTAATTTTAAATATCATTCATAAGCAACTTTAGCTTGTTGAAAAATTAGCTGATAATGAATGTGTATTCACCTTTGGGCATGAAAACTATGTGGATGACTTCTGAACGAACTGCTAGGAGCTGCTTTGATGAGGTTTTGGGTTTGTACAGCTCCTATTTTGCTTAAATTTCCCTCCATGCCTAAGGACGTACAATGATCGTCACTTATTTTATACTTATAAAATGTTTCTTTGGAATTTTTCAGAAAAACGTAAGCATTACAGAACTAAGCTTCTGTGCCTTTTATTTTGTTTTTGCATTACATCTGAAACAAAAGAAAGTTGACAGAAATCGAAAATGCAAGAGTCTTGGGCTAGAAAGGTGGCTCAGTGGTTAAAAACACTGGCAGCTCTTCCAGAGGATCTGGGCTTGAGTCCCAGTATACACACATTGCAGCTCACAGCCATCTGTAACTCTAGTTCCCAGGGACCTGGTGCCTTCTTCTGGTCAAGTCGGATGGCAGGCATGTATATAATGCACAGACATGCATGTACACAATGCACAGGCATGCGTGTACACAACGCACAGGCATGCGTGTACACAATACACAGACATGCATTCAGGCAGAAACTCATACATTTCTAAAAGTCAGAATGCAAACGTTTTCTCTTTTGTATTTCCAAGACGGTGGTGTTCTGTTAATTTGACCTTAAACAAATACAAGAGAAAAAAGTAAGACCAGAAGCATTTTTTTTGACGATGGATTTCCATTTAGAGTTCCATCTTTATTTTAGTTATGATTATTAATTATTAGCTACAGTTGTTCCCTATTACAACACATCTAACACTTTACACACATACTTCATTTAGTAGTGGCTATAGATTGCCTTTTGCTTCCTGAAAAAAATTCCGCAGGGGAAAATGACAAGTTTAGATATCCTTTTAATTCAGCTCTCAGATATCAGAAACCTTGAAACCTCCAGTCTTCCACAGCGGAACCACTCGAGATGTTTTTAAAATATAACTTTGCTTACTTTTAAAGGTCTGACTTTCCCTGGGGGAGAGTGTAGGGACTGTGATTTCTAAAACTTCCTCAGGCACTTGCAGTGTGTACTCCAGGTTAGAAGACAACTGCAAATAAAGTGACTCCCTAATGTGGCTTCTGGATGGCTGTGCTCGCTGGGCTGATCCTGCAGCGCTCTGTATCAGGACCTGATGTATGCACAAGAAGCCTCATTCAGGATGGCATTTTCGTCTCAGAAATGCTTCTTAGAATAATGTTTCATGAAAACATGGGGTAGGAACGCTACTTAAAATCGTTGTGCAAAATTGTATATCCAAGTGATCCTTCTGTTTAAATACCCAATAGCATATACACTAATAATAAAATTAAGAAGTTACAGTGATATTTCTATTAAATTTATTTAGAAACCCCAGGGAGTGCTAGATTAAGCTTTTTGAAAAAAATTCTTAACTTTTTTAATATGAAAATATAAAAAGCATAATAAATAATATAAATTTCCAAGTTGCCATCATCTAGCTTCAACAATCTTCTCCTCTCACCCCACACATAATATTTTTGTTGATTCTCTGGGAACTTCACCTCATGCACCCCGATTATACTCACTTTACTAATCCTTCCATCCCCCTTGTGATCTGCCCCAAAATTAAAAAAAATAGAAAAAAAATCTAATTTGCGTTTTTGGCACACTCACCGGAGTGTGGTTAAACTCTCAGTAGCCTGCCCCTTCAATAGAACTGAGTCCTTCCCCGCTTGCACCCCGACCGGAAGCCACCAATTGCGGAGAGCTACACTTCAGCATCCTCATCATAGTCTTCAAGAGTTCCCTTTGATGACTTCCTGTCTAGACTGTCCTCTTTTGGGGTGTGTGTGGGATCAGGGGTTGTCACAAAAGCCTTCATGTCCCTCTTTCTCAACTGTGCCTCTGCACTCGTCGATACCACGGCAAAAGTAACTTCTTTACTCTCTACAGTCAGAGGGAACAGATCATGGGCCTTCTCATGGGTTCTGGCTACAGGACAGAAATTAAACATGCCCCAGCTGCAGCAGGACCACAGACTGGGCAAGGCCCTTGGAGGCTGCCTGGATTAGGGAAATCAGCATGGCCTCAGGTGGCAGTGCTTACCACTCACATCTATATGACCCCTGGCGGTAGCACAGACCACTGCCGTCAACTTGGCTTCATGCTGCAGCCAGAAGGGAGTCTTAGGAGCGCTTTTCCGTGTGTTTGTCAGGTGTGTGGTCTGTGATATGTACAGTAGATCTGTCTTTGATTTCAGCAATGCTTGCTAAAATAATTAACTCAGTAGAATCACTTTGTAAAAACATTCTATTCTGTAGGGACAAAGAACTGGGGAGTGAACTTCCAGGGAGAGGACACTTTTCTTGTGGATTCTACACAGCAGAGAACTGCTATTTTTTTTTTTTTCAAATTAGAAGCTGAAAATGCAGATCCTTGCTTTCCCACCGACTTCGGTGGGATGCCCTGTGAGACTCAAGTATGGCTATGGATATGTGTGGAGGAATTTGTCAGGAGAAACCAGTGGAAAATATTCTCCTGGACAGAGAAAGTATTTTATTTCTTTTCCTGTTCCTTGGATTAAACACTTGGACAAAAGCAGCTGAAAAAGGAAATCTTATTTTAACTCAGGGTTCTAAGTACAGTCATGACGGAGAGCACAGCGGAGCAGGAGCTTGAAGCTGTGGATCAATTGACTTCCCCAGTCTGACCAGGAGAGCAGTGAATGCTTCCTAATGCTCAACTCACTTTCTCCATCTTATCCAGTCCAAAGTCCCCAGCGGAATGGCGCCACCCACAGGGACGAGTCTTCTTACCCCAAAGCAGCCAGGATAATCCCCACAGGCATATCCAGAGACTCCTTCCCAGGCATTTTTAGTCATTATCAAGTTGACAATTGTGATCCACCATCCAGATGGTTACAGAAGAAATCCATACCACTCTGGCCTTCCTTGTTCTATCTCCTCCAACATTGCGAAGGTGGCTTGAGAAGGATGGTACTCGAAATGGCTGCAGCCATCCTGCAACTGTGGGGGAAGCCACGACATTCAGAGGGTGGCAGATAAAAAATCAGCTGGGAATTCTACCTAGAGTTCTGGCTTCTGTTTCCTAATTCGCTTTCAGTTCCTGACATGCTCAAATGTGACATTGTCCTTCATAGTCTTATGTACTGGGGGCTTGATTGCTAGTGGCTTTGGAGAAATGACAAGTGACTGGATCTTGGGGGCCCTAGATGTGAATGAATTCATCCCTTGATAGATTAATAACAGGAAGGCATTATTGGAAGTGAATAGTAGAAGCCTAGTTGGAGGAAGTAGGCCATGGTGCCTCGTGGGCAGGCCTGTAGGGGCTCTGCCTTGCCCTGGTCCCTTCCTGTGATCCCTGTCTTTGCTCCCTGTTCACTATGAAGGAAGTAACGTGCCCCATGCTCCTGTTACCTTGAAGGTATACATAAATGAAGCTATTCTAAAGAGACACTTTAAACTATTAAAACAACGGCCCTGGCAAAGTGAGATTGTCCGGAGTCTCGTGCTGGGAGAAGGAAAGTGTCGAGGGGGGCTTGTCTTCCCGGAAGAGATTTCACATGGTTATAACAACATCTTCCAGAGTGAGGCCGAAGCCCAGAAGATGCCAATTGGTGAGGCTGAAGCCCAGATGATGCTGACTGGGGCTGTGTGGGACCACACCTTGACCAGGACTGCTTAGATGTGCACATTCCTGGCTCTTTCTTTAAACTTCAACCTCTTTTCAGGACCCTGGAAAGGCGATGGAGGAGTCCCAGGATCTCTTTGTCCTTCTCCCCAAGGTCTCTCCTTCTGTTATTTGCTTTTTACTATTGATTTGGCTCTTTTAATTGGCTTATTGTGGGTGAGTAGCCAAGCCTGGCTTGGGATACCGACTATGACGTCAAAGTTTAATATCACCGTGGGGTCAGCAGAGCTGAGGACCAATCTGGAATCCAGTTTAATGAATTTCTTCTTCCCTTAAGTTGTTGTTGTCAGTAATTCTGGTCAGAGTGATTAACAGTTAACACAGTTAGATATTTTCTCTATTTAAGTCAGGAATCTAGTTTTTTATGCTCAAAAGACGAACTAGTGTGGTGTACAGTCCACCAGGGGTAAAATATTAGCTGGCTGAATATCTTAGTCACGTGGGTTGTTTNNNTTTGTCATCCTGAGGTCCAGGGTCTTCTTACAGCTGGAGCTCGAGAATTCCTGATCTCCGGATTCTATCTCCCTTCATTTCTCTACCTCATTAAAAACACGTAGCCGTTTCTGCTCTCTTTGTCAGGTCCCCTCTTCTGTCACCCCTCCTACTACTCGACACGGAGTCCTCCACTGGGTCTGGAAGTATGGTTTGTCCACACAGGGTGCTGCACTGCCCAATATGGCTTCCCTGCTTACCATTTATCAATGGGAGCTTTTTCTCCACTCAGACACCACAGGGTTTTAGTTTTATTATTTTTAAAATATGCCCGGGACTTCTTTTATGGCCTGAGCCCTAAGATGGTGCATATTTTCAGAAATTGGTCACACATTTATAAAGTAACCATAGATATTAGACTAAATTAAACAACTGATGCAATAATGCAGTGTAACCACATCCACCAGACTAACTTAAACAAACTGGATAGGATGTACAGATTACAGCTCTCCCGTGGAATCCGAGCTATGTGGCTGCATGATGTATGCATAGCAATCCACAAAGAGCTGCTTAAGAACCGCCCTGCTGATTCCACATTAATCGTGGAATGGTCGTCGTTTTTCCCTGTCAAAATATTTAAGACCTTTAAAATGAATATGTTTATATAGAAAATTCAGAGAATCAAACAAAAACGTCCTAAGTTCCTGTATTCAAAAGCTGTTGTCAAGGCTGTGTTCTACTTGGTCTTCTTCTTCTGCAGAGGCTTTGGGGTGAATGTTTGTCTGTCTGCTGGCAGCTGTTGGCAGCCAAAACTGAGACTGCAGAGGCGGAGGAGGCAGAAGACGCCAAGGAAAGCTCCCGTGGACGTTTTGAATTTCTATGAATCATGGGACAACTGCTAGAATTTTCATTGTTTATTATGCTCGCAATGATGTCCTTGGATTCTCAAAATAATGTAATTATGAAGCAGCGCCACTATTGATATTTTAAATATGGCACCTTCTTCAGATCCCTCGAGGTAGCGCAGATGGTGTGTCCTGGATGACTGGAGTCCACAGCTGACTGGACTTCCAAGCAGGTGTTTCTCTTTCTCTCCTGTGTTCAGCAAACTGCTAATCAACACAATCAACAGGAAGTCGGGATTGGGTTGGCATCCTTTTTTATTTTTAGATGTGTAGACCATCAAGAAGAATGCACTGGAGACCTGGCCTTTAGCTTTGGCCCTCGTTGAGAGTTTTAAAGCTCACCTACTTTCTTTGCTTGGTCCTTCTGACCCTTAAATGAGTGTCTAGAGCCTCCGCTGGCCATCTTTCTGCCTTTTCTCTAGTCAGGGGTCAGTTATGGGCAGCAATCACTCCAAATGGTGAGAGCCAGCCATCACAAAGACTTTAAAGTTTAGGAGTACTCCTGACAAACGATGGAGTGTTTATTTGATTTCCTCTGCTTGAGGTGCCATCCCTAAAGACAAAAGCATGGTTCACATCCCATCCACCCTTTTAGCAGGTTAAGACAAGGCAAAGCGAGAAAATTCTAGAACCTGAAGCTGACAGATAGACCCAGCCAGCACACTGGATGTGTTTACTTTCTTAAGCCTGAATTGTGGTCAAAATTCGGCACAGCTGTCGTTTCTCAAGGAGATTTCGTTTCCAGACTGTGTGTTTGGATTTCAGCTCATTGTTTAATCGTTCTAGAGCTCAAGCTGTCACCTCGAGGCAGCAAGGTTAGCACTTGAGATGGATGGGGAGTTCACACTTCTCACTTTCCCTTTGTTTCTTTGCTTTTCTTTCCATTTGCCTGCAAACTCAGCAAAACTGAGGCACAGTTGCACCGCAGCCTGTTTTTACACCCCGTGGGCTAAAAAGTGGATTTACTGAACCGCATGTGGATTTTCCGAGAAGTGGATATATCCACAGAGAGCTTTAAAAATCTGTGAAATATGGCAGGATTATAAGAGGGAAAAGAAAAATTCACTGAGATCCTTTGGTTCTTAGATCTATCTCCACAGAGGTTAGAAAGCTCGTGGGCCTCATTGGATGGTCATTCCAAACCATCTGATAAATGTCCTTTATCCAACGTCTGTTAAGTGGAAGAGAACAAACAAGTCCCTTTCTGTGACAGGGCACAGGGGCATTTCTGGTCTGCTGTGTTTCATAGGCATTGATTCAAAGTATCAGAGAGAGGGTTAGCATTTGCTGATTACCTGTTCTGTCACCCTACCTTGTCAGACACCGTGGGCAAGAATGGTTTTGTCCCTTCTCTCTGGTGGCAGAAACATACATGCAATCTCCGATGCAAACAAGATTCTGGGCAGAGTTATAGATAATGGAGCTTCATGCAACAGCACCATGAAGGAAGGAATGAGCTCATTTGGGCGGGGAGATTTTGAAAGAGCTCCTTGGTGCTGTGATTCAAAACCCATTTGGAAGACCTGGGAAGAGGAAAATTAACTAACTGAATGCAGAGTGCTTTCTAGAAGGTTTAACGTAAACCAGACAGATTCTATAGCATAGAGAGATAAGAGCTGCACATGGGCTTACCCATGCCCCTTTCTTTTCCTGAATACACAGAAAGGTGACATTACCCAGCTTGCTGTGGAGTTAAGCAGGGTCATGTGACTGTCTTCTGACAAATGGAATGAAGGTTAAATGATGTATGTCTCTTCTTCTAAGACTCCAGGTTTGTTTGACTAATAGAATGCAGAGGATCCAGCAAACTCCTGGGAGGGCTTCCCAGACAGTTATGCCTTCAAACGGAAGGAATCAGCATGCTGGAATCAGAGGCCTGGTTGGGGGTGGGTGGGAAGGGTGAGCCACTGACGTATTGTTGTAGCACTGGGGACGGAGGGCTGCAAAGGTGTGTCTGACAGACCTCGGAAATGCCCAGGAAAGGAAAGTGTTAGAGTCATGGCAGTTGCCACCTTAGATATGAAGAGGGCTCACATTAGTGGACTCTGGGGCTAGGAAGACCATTTAGACTCTTCTTTCCTCCGTAGACGTCTGAGAGCCATTTCGAGGACAGGGTCAATTTTATGTAGCTCTTAACTTGGGGTTGTAGGTCAAAATGAAAAGAAGCAAAGCAGGAGGTTCACTTCACCAGGTGAGCATCCTCAAACATCTTGAAGTTTATAGGAAAGGGGGAGGTGCTATAGGAGGAGATCTTAAGCTTGCTGGTTCAGGACTAGCACCCACCACCTTTTTGAGACAGGGTCTCAGTGTATAGCCCTTGCTAACATAGAACTTGCTATGTAGATCATGCTAGCTGGCCTCTGCCTCCTGAGGGCTGGGATTGCAGGTGTGGGCCACCATGCCTGGTTCATAGTTACTTAAAATAAACTTTTTTATCTTTCTAAATTTTAATGAAAGTTTTTGGTGTAAATATATATATATATATATTCATTTTAGTTAAATAAGTAGTAAATAAAGTTGAACTGCAAAGTTCAGTTAATGAACATACTAAATAAATTTGTCAATTCTTTATTATAAAGCCTGATTGAGTTAATAACTATAATGCACTTTAAAAAATTTAGTTAAAACATAATTCTTTTATTTCCCCTTCCCTTTTCTCTGCACATATATATAACTCTTAAAATATATGTAAGAGTAATACATGTTTCTTTTAATTAAAAATAAAAATATTAAAAAGTCAAGGAATAAAACCATAATATTTATAATCCTGTGTTGCTGTAAAGGGTTTCACTGTAGTCCTTCTTATTTCTCTGTATCTAATATTGCACAGACCCAATGCACCCATGCATGAAACAGACCCAGTGCACCCCTGCAAGAAACAGACACAATGCACCCACTACGTGAAACAGACGCAATGCACCCTGCATGAAATCATGTTAATTATAAACTAAAGAACACACATGCATGCAAATATAATCTGCTTTCTGTTAATAATTTTCTGTTCTGTTTTATTTTGTTGAGATGGGGACTCATTTCATTATGCAGCACAGCCAAACCTCACAATCTTCCTGCTTTGACCTCTTGTGTCCTGAGTTACAAGTAGGAGCCTTTGCAACTAACTACTTTCTAGACTTAATTTGTAAGAAATAGCATACCTTTGTTTTTTAAATTTGGGGATTTCCTATATGAATACACTGTATTTGCATCATCCCAAATCCCAATCTCCCTAACCTTTCTTACATGTAAGTACAACTAAAGTTTTAGCTTTTTCCATAAAATTAGACACAGTTATTTTCTGGGAATTTTGTTGTTGTTGTTGTTACTTTAATGAGAATAAATATCACTTGTAAATATTTACCCGGGTTCTTAATTAGTTTTTTGAGACTAGAAGATAAAAATGTTTGAAAATATGTTGAAATAAAATATATCTCAGTGTGTGTGTGTTAGTGTGCATGTAAAAACAGTCCTGAAATGTTACAGTATTTAACATTCTAATAAATGAATATGAAATCATCAGATTTGTAATATTTTTAATCAAAGCTAAACAGCAGCATTAAAAAAATCTATACCAGTTTTATTGTATGTCAGAGTCTCAAGTACATTACATTCATGATATATTTGGCAACCTATTTTCAGTTGACAAATGACTGTCTCCTGCCAAAGTGGGTATTTTTAAAATATTTTTAAAATATTTCACTTTAAGCAATTGTTGGCACCCTCTGATTACAGTATGGGGTTAGTCAATTGTGTTTAACACAGGCTGTGCTAAACCATGAACAAACGACCAAATCTCAGTGGCTTAATGTAACAGAATTTCAGTTCTAGCTTAGGTACTGCCAGTCAGTTTTAGATTTGTTGTCTATCATAACACTTTAAGGGGAAGAGAGAACATTGCTCACACCTCTTTGGCCATAGCAAGTGGCACACATAACCACACTGAATATAAGGAAGTAAGAAAGGAGAATGTGGTAGAAATATCCAATGGACAGGGCTAATGATGCCATACTCTGTCTGCCCTTAACTCTGGGGCAGGGGCTGCACCCATAGGTAACTTCTCTGTAGTGACCCTGTAAGCATTTCTCAGTATTATCTTTTCTGTTGAGTTTTTGGGATAAGGGTCAACAAACTTTAACCTTAGGCTAGATGCTTGTTTTTGTATGGTCTGCTAGCTAGGAACATTTTTTATGTTTTAAAATGGTTTGAATAAAAAGAAAATTAACATTGGGTAAAAGCATGACAATTGTGAAGTTCAAATGTATGTTCATAAATAGCCATATTGGAATGCAGCCATATGTACTTGGCTATGTGTTGTCTATTGCCTACGACTGGTTCCAAGCTCCAGTGGGAAAGCAGAGGATCCATGGCAGAGACTTCATGATCTGAGAACCTAGGCTCTGATCTTAGTCATGGCTGCCCTCCCCATCACTCCCTGGGAAATAATTATTTTCGAGATGCTTCACATTCAGCTAGAATCATTTAGCTGCTGGGTGAAAGCAGAAACGTTTTTAAGTCTTATGGCTGTTGTGCATGGTTACATGGCTGTGCAGAGCCATGACTAGAAGAGGAATGGGAATGGAATCCCAACAGTTAGCCTGGGCTGGGAGCAGACAGAAAAGAAACTGGAACTGCGAGGAGGGAGGTTGCTAGAAGGAGGCTTCAGTCGCATGCCGGACTAGATGAACTTCTTGCTAGACTTTCCAGCCCCTTGAAGATATAGCATGTAAATCTGCTCAGTGTTAAAGAATTAACATGGATATAAACACAAGCCTTCAATGATTGTTGATAAAATACATACATATGCACATGTATACATATATACATACATAACAAAAAAAGAAGGACATTAATTCCTCAACTAGGGGAAAGAACATTAGATTTTGCAATCTACTTTCCCAGCTCATTGTTTCTGGGAATATTTCCTTTTCAACTCTGATTTGTAAAAATGTTTCAAATGTTTCTTAGAGGTTCCATATGTATGCGAATCAAGCTGACTTTCTTGGAGACTCACTGGCTGTGCTGTGTGAGGTATTTAAGGAACATGGGTCCATTCGTTGCCAACCTATTATGCTAAAACGAGGACTCCTGAAGCAACATGTCGAACATGTGACACAATGTATTTTTCTTCATTTAGTGTTCAAATAATTCTGCATAGTAAGGATGGCTAGGACTGTAACAGAAGACATATCACATATGTGTTCCAACCAAGGTAAACATCTGTTCTCCTTAAACACAAGTGCATATGCATCTATTTTGGGCATTGGCCAAACTGGAAACAGTTCTTTTCTCTAGCTTCAGTTCAAATTTCATTTCTCCTAAAGTAAGATGTAAGAAATTTCTAGATGTCTCAACCTAAAAAAATGCGTTGTCTCAAAACATTATTACACAGTACCTCATCTTATCATATGGTTTTCAGCCATCTGTGGAATTTTTGTCTTTCTGATACATAGCAGAGTCAGGCTTCCAACTTTGAGGAGAGAGTAACATCAGAGATTTGGGCATTGGATTCAAGGGAGAAATAGTTCTGCAGAGTTTTATGAATGTTCTTGAGAAAACACTGACAGGGAAGACATCCAAGTATAAGTCTGTGTGCTTTACTTGAGGTGAGCTCTTGGTGAGGGTTCTTAACTTCAGCAGCAGGGTAAAGAACCATCCAGAGCAGCTTCAGGCAGACATGGTCCTGGTACTTGGCAAATATCGCAGTCACTTGTACTATAAGAAAGTCAAATAAGAACCTCTCAGGGAAAAATGTCCAGAGCTCTAATGACCCCATACTAGAATAACATTTAATGAGCAAATTTGTTGATTCCTATACTTTTTACAAAGCCAAAGTAAGTGTTAATTTTGTCATAAGTGTTAACTTGAAAAAACTGACTGGAGAGTCTTCTAAAACAACCTAGTAAGTGGTTGTTTGGAGGTAATGTTTGTGAAGCAAGTTCGGAAAGGGAAAAGGCGCATGGGTCAGGTTTAGCAAGCGTGTTCCTCCCATTCAATGAGTACTCCTCTCTTTGTTCAACCCCAAGAGACAATGACATGTCTGCTCACTGAATGCAGATTAAATTTCTTGAGTTTCTCCCCCCCCCTTCTCTCTTCATCTTGGCTATGCTGGGAAGACTGAGAGATAATACGAGTTTATCTTTATAAAACATACGCACTGTTCCACTCTTGAGATAATTAGTGATATGAATCGATACAATGAACACCTATGGAGAAACTTCTTCTTAAACTTTGTTTTTTTTTTTTTGGTGGATACCTCATGACTCTGAACATGGTTAGGGTAGGGGACAGAATGGCAGGTGAGTTCCCAACTGTCCTTCAATGATCTCTGCCTAAGCTTCTTTAATCACTAACCCTTGTCTCACTACAGAAGCCACTGCTCCTTGGTGAAATGTTTATGCCTTCTGCCTTACAAATATATTTTAAAATTTTCAAAATAATAAATGAATAGAAATATAAAGGTCCTTCCTAAGGTAAGAATAATATTAATATATACTTGGTGGGTGGACTTCGAAGTTAGTTATAGGTTAGTGTTAGGGTTGGAGATAGGGACTGGTATTAAATTTAGAGTTAAGATCTAGGTTGGAGCTAGGGTTAGGGTTATGCTTGGCTTTGGTTATGGTTATGGTTGGTGTTGTGTTAGATTTCGGTTTAGGGTTCTGGTTAGGGTTAGTGTTGGAGGTATGAGGTTGGTATTAAATTAGGGTTAGGTTTAGATTTCTGTTAAAGTTAGGTTTAGGGCTTGTGTTAGTTTTGGGGTTTTGTTGGGTTAGGGTTAGTGTTAGAGTTAGGGTTGGAAAGAGCGATTGTGATTACATTCAGGGATAGAGTTTGGATTGGAGGTAGGGTTAGGCATAGGATTAGTTATATTTGGAGGTAGGGATTAGGATTAATTTTAGTGTTATCTTCTGTGTTGCAGCTATGGATAGTGCTATATTGAGGCTTGCTTGGTTATTGTTAGTGTTATGGTTGGGTTTAGGGTTATGGTTAGGATTAGGTTTTCAGTTGGGCTTGAGGTTTTATTGAGTTGAATAGTAGGGTTAGGGTTGGAGATAGGGATAAGGTTAAATTTAGGAATTAGGTTATGGTTAGGCTTAAGTTTTTTGGGTATGGTGTATTTTGGGATTAGGATTAGTGTTGGAATTTGGGAATTGATTAAAATTCAGGTTTAGTGTTAGAGTTAGATGTGGAATATTTCTTCATACTGTATGAATATATTTCACTGTGATTGGTTAAAAAAGACGCTGGATATCCAATATCTAGGCTGAAAGAGATTAGTAGGGAGACCCAAACTAGGAGGACACTGGGAGAAACTAACGTAGCATCAGGATTCGCAAGCAGACACAGAGAGAAGCAAGATGGGCATGCTGTATTGTGAAAAGGTAACATCTACATGGCAAAGCATAGATAAGAAATATGGCTTAATTAATGTAAGAATAAACTAGTAATAAGTCTGAGATATTGGATGAACATTTATAATTAATATTAAGACTCTGTGTGGTTATGTAGGAGCATCTTGCAGGACAGGAATGTTCCACCTACAGCTAGACATAAAGTTAGGGTTGGGATTAGGGTTAGTGTTAGGATTGGTGTTATGGTTAGGATTAGGGATTAGGCTTAGGGTCAGGGTTAGGGTTTCAGTTAAAGGTAGGGATTGAGATTAATTTAGGTTTAGGTTCAGTATTATGGTGAGGGTTGAAGTTGGGCTTAGGGTTAATTTAAGTCTAGGGTTAGGATTGGATTTGGATTCAGCATGGGGATTCCAGTTATGTTTAGTGTTACGGTTGAATCTATGGTTAAGATTTTGGTTAAGGTTAGGGGTAGGGTCAGGGATTGGAATTAAATGTCAAGATTGGAGCTAGGGTTAGTGTTAGGTTTAGATTTTAAGTTAGGGTTAGTGTAGGGTTAGGGTTATGGATGTAATTTTTTCAGCTAGAAATGCTTAGTACAGTTTAAAGAATATGTGCTTCTTTTCACAGAATAGATCATTATTTTCTTTTAAGAAAAGTTACTATTTATGATTATAGTTATGGTTAGGGGTTAAGTTTAGGATTAGTGTTGTAGGTAGGGACTGGGATCAAATTTAGTGTTAGTGTGATGGTTAGGGTTAGTGTTAGTGTTGGAGGTAGGGATTGGTATTAATTTTAGGTTTACGGTTTGGGTTGGAGTTTGGTTAGGTGTTGGGGTTCAGAAAGTTAATTCACAGAAGACCCCAAATCCCGAATATTGATTCACAGATTATGTCTACATTAGGTAGTGATCTAGGCTTAGTACTTTTGGTGATAATGGATAAATAATTCATCCTATGGATTCTCAGGGCTGGTTTAAGCCAAGTGTTACTCTCTGATCATCATCTTTGAACTAGAATCTATCATTCTTCATCTTTGGAGGGACAAGATTGATTGCTTGAGGCCTTTTCAAATCATTGAATCAAGTACAGGAAGCCATCAGAATAAAATGAACTGCCACTAAAGACACTTTCTTCCTTCTCCTCTCCCCTCCACCCCCTTTCTCTCCAAGCATTTCCAAAGAGTATTTACACAGAGTTTTATGAGAGCTTGTCGACAATAACATAGAATGAGCAAAACCTTGCCTATGAGGGCAGCCATATAGTTAAACTCAAGCATGAAAGATGGAATCACCCCACTGGCAACCCTTGCACTCTGTTTCAAACAAACTGGATGAGGAATGTGGTCCAAGCATAGTTTGCTGGGAGATCTCTGCACCATCCATCTCCTCCTTCCCTGATTTGTGTGTGTTTTGTTAAAAAGTGGATCTTGCTATGCTTTTCAGAAAGCTGACAAGACGCAAGCTAAAAATTAAAAATGGGTGCCAGGAGGTTTTACGGGAGTCTAAATAAACAGCCTGGCAGGAAAGACGTGTGGCAGGCTAAAGTTTCAGGCTAGTGGTCAGAGCGAGTTAACAGACATCCGTGGAACAGAAGGTTGTGTTTGTTTTCCCTGTCCCTGCCCTACCAAATTTATTGGGTTATCTGTCTTATTTTGACATTCGGGTGTTTAAGGTTTCTGTTGTAGGTGTCTAAAGACATAAAAGAATTATTGTACAGTTTACATTTCTGGCAGAAGCTTTGGCATGGGTTATCTGAAAAGTTTCTATCTGCCAGCAACTTCGCAGCAAAGGCCTTGGAGAGTTGTGTTTTTATAGACGTTCCGGGAATTATCTGTGTAAAGCACCAAAAATCAAGGGCTTCATTAAAAAAAATTGCTCATATTGCTTTAGCATCTAGCAAAGTGTGACTCTCTTCCATTGCTCTGTTTTCACGTCTCATGTGGCAGAGAAAGGAGGTTACCTGTGTCATGTAGAGGCTGCAGATGGCATTTTCATCAGGAGAGCTTGCAGTCAGCATAGACTCACCAGATACACTTTGATTTTGTAGACAGGTCAGGGGTGCACAGGTGTCTAGTGAATACTGGATGGAATGATAATGCATGCATAGTCATATGCTATTCCATATATAGTTGTATATAGAAAGATTGGCATTTTGATGACTACTGCACCAAGCCACTCATGAGCCATGTTAAAATATTTCTTCTTTTCAGAATACCAATTTTGAAATCTTTTACTTATCTAAACTCTACATCTGTTCTTTTAAAGGGAATGGGTACTGATGGAGGAATTTGAACCATTCTTTCTTTTTTCACTTATAATCTCACTCATTTGAATTGCATTCAGTAAATATTCATGTATGTAGTTATTGACATGCAAGAATTGTACATGGAGAATTATGTGGGATTCCCCTCTATATGCTGTGAATATGTTTTACTGCCATTGGTTAATAAAGAAGCTGCTTTCTACCAATGACTTAACAGAGTAAAGCCAGGTGGAAAGTTCCAAGTAGAGATAGAGGAGAAAAGAAGACAGAGTCAGAGAGAGGCCACATAGCTGCCAAAGGAGACAGACGCCCAGGAATCTTACTGGTATACTACGAAACTTGTGGTGAAATATAAAATAATAGAAATGGGTTAATTTAAGATGTAAGAGATAGCTAGAAATGCTTGAGCTAATCAACCAAGCAGTGTTTCAATTAATATTGTTTCTGTGTGATTATTTCAGGCCTGGGTGGCCNNNNACCAGCAGCTACTGCCTACAGGAGAAAAATAAAGCACACTGTCTGTAGCTTAAGAAATGCTTCTACTTTCTTCTTTTTCTAGCTGCTGTGGAAGACAAGCTTGTTGGCATAGATGACTCTCAAGATATTGGTGATCAATATCAAGTCAAGGCAAGGAAAAAGACAAAGAAGGAGCCTTAGTTTTTCCCTAACAAAATGCTTCTGTAGCAGCTGGGCAATTTGAAGATATTACTGATCCTTTCTTTGTTTGGCCTTTCTTCCCTTTGGTGTCTTTTTTTTCTCTATGGCCTCAAATTAAATATGGTAGGTGGTGCCTATAGTCTCTGATGCTCAGAAGGATTTTGGCTAAGGGTTCATATCCAGGTCATTGACTCGTTTTGTCTTAGGTTCATTGCCTACACTGGCATGTTCTTTCTAGTTACTGGATTGTTGGTCAAAATTGCCTTCTTGGTGTCTGTAAATAAAACAAGAGTTTTAAAAGCAGCAGACTTGAACTTGATGGGGTTATGGAGATGGCGTGTGAGCTCATGCTTGCATGTGAGAATACACGTGCCTGAGGAAGCTTGATTCCTAGTTCTGACAGGTGATTCAGAAAGACAGCTTCAATAGAAGCTGCAGCCCCAGGGTGAGGACCAGATCTGAACCCATGAGGTAGAAATTTAGAGTGCTTGAGTTGAGGAATGAATGTCTGCCCAAACTTCCAGAATTTATTGGCTGAAATATGCTCATAGCTGCTCACCACATGCCACAAATAAGAATCAAACAATGGAGACCCATCCAGGACCAAGGGCAAGACAGCTGTTCAAGGCATTGATGATAATTTGCCTCCAATACTGCAGACTGAATGAATTCCCAGTATGCCTCCTTCAGTGGGTCCAGCAGAGGAAAGGGGTTTTACAGTCACATTGTGGGAAGATCAGGTTGGGGCTCTGTCCATCCCCAGGATCTGTGAGGCCATAGAGTCCCCAGAGTTCCTATGAAGCAAAGAGCTAGAAGAAGTGAACTACTCCTTTAGTCTGTCCACCCTGGTAATGTTTGCTCTACATGGGTCTAATGAGAAATCTTCACAAGCTCCATCTCTCCTAGTCTGTATGTCTGAATGCATTTCCCAACAGCACAATGAGGAACTCCTCATCACAATCAGTGTTCAGTTCTGGAAACAGGACTGCCTCCAGCAACTTTGTATGGATGGTACCCACTTCCTCTAAGGCCACCTGAACCAGATGCTCATATGCCTAAGACCCTTGGTACCCCTCTTAATAATTAGCTCTCGGCATCAGACTTCGCATATTTGTCCCAGTGTCTGACATCCATCAGCTTGACCTGAACTTGAGTGGTGTCACAGTGAATTTCATATACCTCAGCCCCCCACTGAGTTCCACTGGAGAGAGTTGCTCCACACTATGACCATGGACTTGGCCAAGTGTTGCATTGGAGACTCCTACTCATTGCTGTCTTGCCTGCCCTAAGCCACTGCTGCTTTTTCGTCGCTTTCAACCTCTATGGAAACCCCATCTCCATGTCCGCTGCAAAGGACCTGCTCTGTCACACGGCTAGGCTGATGCACCTTAGTCTAGAGCTGTATGCTCTCCCCTGGAAAGATATAGTTAGTTATGTGAGTGCGGTCCTTACAGGGTAATTGCTGAACTCATGGGCACACTCAGAATCAGAAGGCAGCTGAAGATGGCCTTGCTCATTGTGGACTATTGCCTTTGATGCGGCAGCCAATATGTCTACAATGTGAAGTCCATTCTCTGTGGCTATAGAGCACATGGTTAGTTGAGTGAAAATGTCAATAACTTCCTTTTGGTCCCTGGAGATAAAAGTCAGGGTCTAGGTGCCTTGGTCAAGAGGCTCAGGATATGAGAGTTTAGGTGCTTCTTGGTGAGGGGAAAAGAAAGGTGACATGGGGGAAAGGTTCCCATGGGAAGATGGAACCCGGTAGGCAGGTATCACATGGAGTGAGAAATAGGAATCTGAATTTCTGAAAGTGGATTCTCACAAAGGCTCCTCCCCAGCTGGTAAAGTTACAGTCAGAACCTAGAATCTGGAGCTCATTCTTGGTGTCCTCAACACAGCAGCCCATTTCTGGAGCTGGAGTGTCCTATGACTGTGGGCAAGGGAAAGGAGCTGGCCTGTCTGATTACTGAGGCCAATGCCTGAGAATTCAGGGCATAGCAAAATGTGGAGTTACTCTGATAAAAATTAAAATAAAGCA
Organism: Bramus lutescens; assembly: GCA_001685075.1. Taxonomy (NCBI): domain Eukaryota; kingdom Metazoa; phylum Chordata; class Mammalia; order Rodentia; family Cricetidae; genus Bramus; species Bramus lutescens. The sequence goes on along the minus strand of LOEQ01000022.1, from coordinate 153,685 downwards.
GGTAGACAGGAAGGTATAGAGGGAGGGAGGGAAGGAGGGAGGTAGAAGAAAGACAAAAAGGAAGGAAGGAAGGAAGGAAGGAAAAAATCTCCAAAAAGAGGAAAAATGAATGAAATGTTATGTACTTACTTGGCTATAGGACTCTATTTTCTTTTAATTTTTTTGTATATTAAGTGAAAAGAGACATGAAAGGGCATGAAAAAGACTTTGAATGGACTTTTATTTTCATAAAGAACATTATGTCAATTACTGAAGTGAAAGTTAGGGAGGATATATCTCTATTGATGTGTGGGGTCATGGTGAGAGTCATGAGAAAGATGTCTCCAGTAGACTGGTTAGGATAGAAGCCAGGTTATAGCTAGCTGGGGTTGAGGCATAGAACGAGCTAAGCTGGTTGTAGCTTAAGGAGGTGTCCTGAATATAGGAGACACCAGAGCAGGAAATTATCCAGGATGCTCCCAAAGGAAGATAATTGTGGAGTCTCATCTTTAGAAGCAGCAGTAAAGAGAGAGGGCATAGGCAGCGGGTAGCCAAGGGAGGCGAGAAGACAGAAGAGAGTTGGTCATGGGGCTCTGATTTTCTCACTTTCAGCATACGTGCCACACACACTCATCTCCAATTCTAACCACAGTGCTGTGTCATTGAAATGACAGTTTTTAGTTGTAGACGTGGTCACGTGTCTTAGTTCAAACAGCTGCCTGATGCATGTTGACATTTGGCTTGCTTGTTTTGCTTTTGCTGCCTCTAAATCCAGGAAGTAGAGGGTCTGGGGATTTGAACAGCCTCCTGGGGATTTATATGAGTAGCCACACAGGTTAAGGTATCAAGAAATGTTAGGGTAAAGGGAAAGATTTGACATTTTTCAATTTTAGAATGGTAGAGCTTCATGGGTAAAGCAGTACTAGAGACATGATGCAAGGTAGCGAGAAACTTTTAAACTCCAAATAGAATTTATAATATATAATTAAATAATATATAATAATATAATATATAAATAATTATAGGATATTTTGAGAGAAAAGGTAGAAATGAAGTAGATGGGATAGCATCTACTGGGCAACAGTTATAAACTGGTGGGATATCTCACACTCCTTATAGCATCCCCCTAAACAGCTTCGTTATTGTAATCTTGAATAGACATTTCCTGAACTTGGGCAATCTAGTAAACGGCAGAGGCTTTGACAGGGGCCAATGATGGTCAGAGGGTAGCCACTGGTTTCCCTGAAGACTAAGAAGAGGCTTCCAGCATTTTTCCTGAGTCAGCACTAAGTCTAGTCTGGATGCTCCTTCTGTGCGCATAGTCTTGTCATGTTCATGCCCTCCAAGCTCAGAACGAAGAAAATACAGCTTCTCCCTCCACCACTGTGTGTATATTTTATATTTGTGTGTTTGTGGATGACTACATATGTGTTTGCTTACATAAAAAGATGTCACTGAGAACTCTTTTATTGTGGGGTTCAGTTGTACAGAAGAAAAGAATGTGTTTGCTATAATTAATTTAAACTTGTTTCTTGAGCATCCTGACCTCTGTGTCTATAGAGGGATGGTGGGAAGTGATGACACTCACATTTACACTTTCTGAATGATGACATCCTAGTGACCTCAGATGAGTGGGTAGGGATAGTTCCCTTGAGAAAGAAACGTGGAGAACTTGGGGTACTTCTTATTTATCTGGCCACTAGAACTGTTTGTTGCTTGGGGCCTAGCTGTCTAAATTTGGTTCTTTCTCCCGCTGGGTCTTCTCTCCTGTTCCATTTCATCCTGTCTCTGTATCTGAATGCAAGGCCTTCTCTTCAGTTTGCTTCACTCTTTGCACTGGAGCTCCTGGGCTGCATCTATGACTCTCTGCTAATCACCTCCTGGAACATGAGGGAATGTTTAGATCCCTTCTATAGAAAACAGAACAAGGATTGCTTACTTATCACTTCAGGCTCTCTCCTTCTGCCTACATTCACGAGGTCAGCACTGCTACACATGGCCTAAGTGATTCCCTTGGATTTATGTCATCTGATAAAGACTGGAGCTTCTGGTGCAGACCTGGAAAATGGGGACTTTTTCCTCTTCTCTCCTTTTCAATTCAGCTACCTTTTCTAGCTGGTTATTGGCTAGCCTCCAAATTGGCTGCATCCTGGATGCTCGTGAAGAATTCTCACATCTTGATTTTCCTTCTCCCTTCTCCTTGACTTCCCCTCAACTCTCTTGGTGGACTACTGTTCCTTTTCTTGTTAAATTATTCCCCAAGTTTAGCTCCTTCATCGTTTATTCAAGCTGCACGATTTGGCCATAATGTCAGAGAGAATTTTAGAATAACTTCTTATAAATATAATGTATATAATTATTGATTTATGAATGCCTAATGCATAAAGGTTACAACCTAGCAGGGTTATCAAATGAAAATTTGACTACTCATTCCAAATTAATTCAACAAAATCACATATAAAGAAGGCAAAGAGCAACAGAATTGACTTGAGATAAAGAATTCTGGCTTTGAGAGAATCATAATCTTTCAGGTGAATGATACTATTTGATCCATGAAAAGGAGGAAGTAGCTATAGGAATCTATAGGTGAAATAAGTCATATCAGGCTGAGATATCAGGAAGGACATTAAGAACCTGGATTTGGAGAGGAGCCTGAGAGAGTGGCTAGATGGCCAAGGTTATAATTAGTGATATTTAAATTAGGGCTTCTCTCCAAGTCTTCCAGAGCAGGTTCAGAAAAGAACAGGTGTTTTATTTGTTTGTTTGAGATGCTGGAGAGAACCTAACCCTCCACATACATCACTGAGCTTCCAGTTCCCAGCCGTGGCTCAGAAACGAACTTGGAAATGGAATGGATGAGCATAGACAGTTAATGATGATCCTTGGATGCAGCTGACCAGGAGGCCAAAATACAACCAGAAGTTTGCCTTGGATTGAAGAGGTAGAGGATGGAGAGGCAGGGCAAAGATGTTCTTAGAAATCTGTGAAATGTTTGAGAGCAAGGCAGGGTATAGAGAGAAGGACCATCACAGACTCAGGCCATTGGTGCCACAGAATAGCTAACCCGAAAGGAGGCGTGGGTGAGGCAGGAGGGCAGACATTCTGAAGCCAGTTTCAGGTGGCTGATAAATTCATAGCTGAAAATGGATGATAATAGTAGTTATTATTATTATTACAATATAATAATTATTATTACAGTATGCCCATTGGAAGGAACTGCACTCTATAACTGTTAACACAGTGGCCTATATCTGTCATTGCACCTTAGAAAGGTCACCACTTAGAAGATATCAAGTCTAATCCTCACCTAGCTATGTCCAGCTGTGACTTTGTCAATTATGGCTGCCACCACACCCACCCATGTTACTTGGTCAGCTTGTCCCACTCTTTGTTCGAATGCCTTCACCGCAAGCAGCAAGGGTTGAGTGAAAAACTTTCACTCTCTCTGCCTACAAATCTAGGAGAAAAAAGACAAAAGTGTCCAGGAACACCTGAGTCAGCTTCCATAGCTGGAGATGTAGCAGTTTAACACCAAATAAAGGCCTATTCAATGGCTGGCGAATCAAATTAAATTCTGAACAAACAACTCTCTAGCCGCATCTCAGTCAGTTCTGAATCAATGCAGGTGATTTATGATTCCTTAGGGTTGCATTCCGTTTGCAATGTGCTGGGATTTCCACGCGAAGCTACCATTTACCACTAATGAGCAGCGTGAGTTGGTCCCAGGGCACCTGCAAGGAAGGCACCACGTGGTTTTTACGCAGCATGGTAGGCTTTCTGTACTGAATGGGCTTCTTAGATAGGTCAGGGGCTGGGCTTGCTAGGAGGAGCAGTTCATGCCAAGCGCTAAGAGCCTCCATCCAGTCTGCTTCTCCCAGAAGCACCACTGCCTTTTAATTTAACGGTTCTCTGGTATGCAAGAACCGTTTGGGGCAAATTTGGCTTCAACCTCAGCACACTGCTTCAGACAGGAGCTGCACAGGGCCAGAGGCTTTTGGCTTCCCAAGCTGCGTTTTCCTTTGTTGATAACTGACAAAAGCCCATCTTAGGAGAAGAAAATAGTTCTGTCTTAGTCTGGCGTATAGTGTGCTCCACAGATAATTGTGCAGTACGCAGTGGGTAGAGATACAAGTGTATCTCCGGAAGCAAGTGTTTGCGAATTGTCTGAGGAACTTCTGAGAGACAAGAGGATGCTAACCAGAGAAGAGGCACTGTGGTGAGGCAGCTTTCCCGCCACTTTCCCNCTCCCGATGTTCTTTTTCAGGAAGGCATGGCCACTTCCATTTTATAGATAAGTAGATTGGAGCACAGAGGGACTCCGGTCACACAGGTAGTGTGGTCTTTGTCATGCAGGCCCTCTCCTTGCACAGGGCCAGCATTCCCTATGTTACTGGGGATTACCTAAGGCTACTTCAATTTGCGTGCCAGAGCTTCTCACCACTCAACTCACTCCTAAAGTCTGTTAAAAGACTAATGGCACTTCCAAAAAGACATGACCAACAAAGATGTTTTCGCAGCCTCTGAGTTCTCAGCTTCCATAGCAATTAAAAATGTAGACATAAATTCATTCACGCAATTGGTTTCAGACCAGAGAGAGTAGAGACTGGTTGTGAGGAAGGAGACACAGGGCGAGGACAGATCCCCATGCTGTTCTCAGAGCAGATGTTTACGGTTTAAAGTGAATATGGAAAAGGGAGGAAAGACAGGAGCCCCGGATAAGGACTTCTTCTACCTGAACTGAAACTTTCCGTGAGGTGGGAACTTGAGCCTTGGCCATTTGGGGTAGGCTCTTCTTGTGGACATACACATGTCCCCTGCTGTCTTCAAGGGGCAAGGTAAGTGTGCACAACAACAGAATGAGGACCCTGAAGAAGAAATTTGGTAAGTGAACCTCAGCATCCCGGGGAATATATCTTCCATGGGGCAAAGAAGCCCCCATGGCAGACCAGGATGTTTGGCTCTTAAAATCCTGTGCTGGGGATACGTGTACTCTTGCTTGTGTTCTCCAGTAAAATATCTTCTCCCAGAAGTGACCTTCAGTTTCTTATAGAGATAAAGTACTCACAGACATCAATACCCACATCAAAGGCTCTACAAGTAAAATAAGAGTAAAGCATTTTGGATTATGTTTTCAAATTCAACCTAACATTTCAGGATTCAGACTTCACGAGGAAAAGACAGATGCCTGTTTCAAAATTTTATTCAAGATAGTTCCTAGGAAAGTATCAAGTAAGACTAGTGCCTCCTGGGAAGACAAGTGACTGCTAAAACCTGAAGCTGTAGCGTGCGGATTTTTATGAATGAGCACCATACGGATTAAATTACTCATATTTGAAAACAATTCAAATGACAAAGCACATTTGACAGTTTTACTGAACCTGCTATTTGGAAAACAGTCCCAAGATACCTTACAGGTCCCAAATGGGGCTGAGTTTACCAACCTTCTTTGGAAAATCAAATTTAGCTACTCTAACAAACAAACAAAAAACATGGCTTCTCTTGACACATATCGAAGCTAGAATGAAAAAAAATGTCGGATTTTCCTGCATTCTTGGGGCTGCCCAGATGACTACACACAAATGCTACAGCCTCGTGGATGTGCAGCCCGAGATGATTCCTAGTCCTTTGGGCCTCGATCTCCCTTCTTCTGGCTTCATCTTAGTATGAATTTTGACGGATGGGCTAGACTCCTGGCTCTTTACCTTGTTCCTTATTTTTGAATTGGTATGGTCACTGCTAAATGCCTTAGGCTCTGTTCTATTGATCTGAAGAAACACCATGACCAGGGTAACTTATAATAGAAGGCATTTATCAGAGGTTTAGTCCATGATTGTCATAGTGGGGGCTGCCGTGGCAGGCAGGCGTGGCACTGGAGCAGGAACTGAGAGCTTGCACTTTATCCACAAGCACCTGTCAGGAAAAGAGTGAGACTGGGCCCGACGTGGGCTTTTGACACCTCAAAGCACACCTCCAGTGACACACCTTCTCCAACAAGGCCACACTACTAATCCTTCCTAAACAGTTACCAGCTGGGAACCAAACACTCAAATATATGAGCCTATATGGGTTATTATCATTCTAACCTCTACAGTGAATGAGACATGTTTCCTGAAAAATAACCTGTGGTCAGTTAACTGTATATATTATGATTCTTGGGACTGTCTGTCATTCAGGATGTGGGACTTTGGAGAAAACCCAACTCTTTCAAAATCTAGTTACTGTTTAAATATAGGCAGCTCTAAAAATATTTTAGACTTCTTGAACAATGAATAAGTGGAGGTACGTTGTTATTGTTTGTTTGTTGGTTGGTTTTTCTAGACACAATTTCTCTGTGTAAGTCTGGCTGTCCTTGAACTCAGCCTTGCTTTTGCCTGCCTCTGCCTACTAGTGCTTGAAATAAAGGTGTGCGCCACCACCTGGTAAAGCTCCTTTATTACTACTTACTGTTAAATATACCAAAGGATTGAAGGACATAACCATTGACTGACAGATGGCCAAGTTACATGCGACTCTTTGACTTCCATCTCTACTAGAACACAGCTACTCCCAAGTGGAGACAGAAAAAAAAAATTCAAGACTATTTTGAAATTCTTCACAAATACTATGAAGTGCTGGATATCAGAAATATCACTTGAGATCTATAAATGTTTAAGCCTTCTCTGTCAAGTAACAGGACCTAAACCCAGGTACCCTAATTCCAACTCTAAATCATTCTCTGTCAGAATCAATGTCTTAGACCTGTAAAAGTCTTAGGTTCCTTGACTGTATTACATACCCAACAGGAGTTTATGATGCAGAGACACAATATAGTTCAGGTTTAAAATGATAAGGTGTAAGCATCATAATGATGCCTGCACCTTACTTCACATGTGTCCTTTTTATTATAGATTTCACTACTCTTGTGCATTATTCATTCATATACAGCACATAACTGGGTTGTTAATACAAAACATATATGCATTTTTGTGGGTGGCCTGTAGGATATTCAAGGGTACTTTTGACCTACTCACTGTATGTTTCATATTCCAATGTCAGGCCTATACCCTGTATGATACAGGACTTCATCTGTGTTCACATCAACTAGAACAACATCCCTTATAGTCATTACTTTTTTTTTTTTGCTGTTGTGATAAAATACCATGACCAAAAGCAACCTGAGAAAGAATAAGTTTGTTTTGTGTTATTGTTCCAGAAAGTCTAACATGGCAGGGAAGGCATGACATGTGGGCAGGAGAAGGAAGATGGCTGGTCACATTTTATCAACACACACACAAGAGAGTGATCAGGAACTGGGACAAGTATATAAGCCCCCAAAGCCCACTCGCAGCAAAGTACTTCCTCCAGCAAAGCTGCTTCTCCTAAAGATCCAGCAACCTTCCCAAATAGCACCACCAACTGGGGGCCAAGTGTTTGAAAACATGAGTGTGGTAGTTTGAATGTACTTGGTCCCCATAATCCCCAAGGGGGTAGCCCTATTAGGAGATGAGGCTTTGCTGGAGTAGGTGTGGCCTTGTTAGAGGAAGTGTGTCACCGTGGGGGTGAGAGGTGGGCTTTTAGGTCTCTTTTGCTTAAGCTTCACTCAGTGAGAAGACAGACCGCTTCCTGTTGTCTGCAAGATGTAGGACTCTCAACTACTTCTCCAGTATCATGTCTGCCTACATACTGCCATGGTCCCCATCATGATAATAATGAACTGAACCATTGAACTATAAGTGAGCCACCCCAATTAAATGTTTTTCTTTATAAGAGTTGCCATGGTCATAGTGTCTCTTCACAGCGATAGAAGCCCTAAGACAGAAGTTGGTACCAGAGACTGGGTATTGCTTGCTGTGATAGGCCTGACCATTTTTTTTTTT
>LOEQ01000022.1:118202-134061 GCA_001685075.1 Bramus lutescens | reverse complement strand
TAACCCAGACCCAGAAAGACAATTATCATATGTACTCACTCATAAGTGTTTTTTTAATCATAAAGCAAGGAAAACCAGTCTACAAATCCCAGAGAACCTAGACAACAACAAGGACCCTTAGAGGGACATACATGGATCCAATCTACATGGGAAGAAAGAAAAGATAAGATCTCCTGAGTAAATTGGGAGCATGGGGACTATAAAAAGGGTTGAAAGGGAGAGGCAGGGAGGGGAGCAGAGAAAAATGTATAGCTCAATAAAATCAATAAAAAAGAAAAAGAAAAAGAAAGACTTTGAACTAAAAAAAAAAGATGGTAAGATTTGATGGACAGAGAACCAGGCCATTATGGTTATGGGTGTTAGATTTCGTGCAGAGTCAGCATGTGGTATCATCTTAGTGATGGTATTTGGGGGACTTTATAAAAAACCAAAAGATTCAAGAACGGAATAAGCCTGGGTTTCTGCATAATAGGTATCAGTCAATTTGAGGCCATGGAGCTTCACTTTGCTTTCCTGAAAGAACTGCGGGTATCATTGGGAAATTAGCAGTTTGAGGGGAAAGGGTAGATATTTTCAAAGCAATCATGTCGGTCTGTTTAAGGAAGTACCATGGGATCCAAGTGGATCGTGGTTGGTCCATCCGTCCTCAGCCTGCTCGCTGCTGCTGTCCCACCACTTTGTCCAGAGCAGGGTGGTGGCTGTGGGGCTTCCTTGTTCCTCTAGTCAATCCTTTTCTCTGCTAAGGAATGTCCTGCGGTTAAGTCACCAGCTACGGTAGCAAAGACCTTCCTTTATGTTGTCTTATTGCAATCCTCAAGAATTCTCCCACATGCTAAAATGGTTACAGAAAAGGAAACTGAGGCTCAAAAGGAGGCTCTGCCCTGGGAAGAGATGGAGCTGGGGTTTGAAACCACTACTTACAGAAGAGAAGGTTCTTTATTTTTTTTAACACTCTGTCTTTCTGAAGATTCTTAAACATTTGTACTTAGAAATTCTTATGACCTTCAAGAGGCCTCTTAGTTGTTAAAATGACTTTTAAAAATTTAAATAATGCTTTTTTAAAAGATGTTTTCCTAAAATAATGATTTTAAAGATGTTTTCCTAAAATAGAACCTTTAAAGTTAAGTGGAAATGTAATCAAAATCTCTCATTCAATGAAACGGTTTCTCCTGTCTCAGAGTGTTGACTGGCGTCCTTGGCAGGGACTCAGGTGATGGAGAGGATTAGAGTGAATGGATGAAGGAAGGAAACATTGCCCTGGGCAGAAAGGGAACCAAAGAAATGAGAAAATGTTTCCTGAAAAAACAGAAAATGTGAGCAAAGGGGAAAAAAAAAGCCTAGATTTTAAGAGGAGAGGAATTAAATATTAGGTGGGTGAGGTAGTGAGAGTCCAAGGAAAATCTATAGACCAAAGGGATGTAATCAAGGTTCGTCTGGCTTTAATTTATATCTGTTGTCAAATCCTTGAAAGCCGTTCTAAGCATGGAGATCCCTGTGTAATGTGAGTAACCAAAACCAGTCCAGAGTGAGCCTCTCTCCTTCCCTACAGACTCAGTGTACCCTAAAGACAAAGACAAACCCAATCATGCTCCCTGCCTCTGGTTTCCAGGCTCCCTGTCCTCCCCCACAAGGCCTTTGTTCCAGATTACAGTTCAGAGCTGGTATAATTAGGGGAATTGAGGATATTCATGAACATAAAATATGTGTGTTTAATTGTGCTGTCAAAAAAAAAGACAAATGGTAGATTAACAGAATTTCCTTTTTTATTTAGTTGAAAACTTCTGATCCTTAAATACACAGCCATTTCCAGCACTTTTCCCCACGTTCGGGTGATGGTCAAAGCAAAAGGTTTGTTCAGTTGCATTCAGATGTGTTTTTTAAATGTTGTACTTGTTGTGTTCAGAAAGAATTTAGAGATGATTAGGTAGGTGTGCTTGGTGCCTGTTTCTACAGAATGAAAACTGTTGGTTGACTTCCATATGCAAATGAGTAGACACGAAGCTATGGCAATTAGCTGACAGAAGTTAAATTGATTTCTGTAGCACAATAAAAACACGAACAATCTGGTATGATGGGGCCTCCATAGCAGAAGAGATAAAAATGTTGTCACAAACATGTGAGGAGATGCCCAACAGAATCAAGATATTACAAACTGAAAGCACAGAAAGACATTTGCACACTCACCAGCTTGTCATTAATACACCAAAAGCCGACGGGGATCTAGAGCAGAAGAAGCCTCTTGCAGTGTTGCTGTGTTGGTAGATGTAAGCAAGCCAAATTACTTTTGGAGAAAGATTTTGATATGTTGCATTGGTATAAACGTGTGTATGAAGACTCTGAATTTAAGAAAATTCATATATAAGGAAATATGATCATATAAACCTTGTCTGTAAAGTGAAAAGCAAGGAAAGCCTTTTGATCTGTGTTAGTGAGCTTTCTGTACTAACAAATACCTGAGATCAATCACCTTAAAAAGAGGAAAAGATCAGGGCCCGAAGAGGCTAAGTGGGTGAAGTGCTTGCGGCACAACCCTGGCAACCAGACTTCAATCCCTAGAACGCATGTAAAGGTGGAAGGAGAGAGCCCATTCCACAGAATCTTCTGTCTCTACATGCATGTTGTGACATGCCCCCCATGCCCCTTAATAGTGACAGATCAAGTTTTTTAACTAGAAGGAAGGTACATTTTGGCTTGCAGCTTTGAAGATTTAGTTTACAATCAAGTGGTTCGGTTTCTTTGAGGCCTATGGAAAGAAGGCAAGCACATCACAATGGACAAAAGAGAAAGATAAAGACATTGGCATCCTACACCCCAAAATGACCCAAAACCTCCCTTTAGGTTCTACACCGTAATGTTCCTACCACCTCCTGACAGCACTAAGCTGAGAGCCAAATCTTTAAACCATGGATCTCTGGGAGTTATTTTAGATGCAAGCCATCATAGGACCCAGCAGTAAAGAGTGGGTACATGAGCTACACTCCATGTGTTCAACTATAGCACCGAGCAGGAGCACCCCACAAGATACCCACTGTGATTCTATCAACATCAAGTTTAGATGCAGACAAGGGAAGATGAAAATATTATAGTCAGATAGGAATATAAAGAACAGGGTGCTAGTTAACATCTGCACCAGACTGATGGCCATCTCTGAACAGATAGCAAGGTAGACAGAACAGAGGGCATAATAATAATACTCAAAGGTATTATTGTATTGTGTTTTGTTGTTAATATGAGCACTGAGTGTTTGTCTTTTTGACAGTTATCTTTAGGTACGTTTTATATTCTCTTTTGCATGTATAAAATATCGCATAATATTTTCACCAGAGAAAAACTTAAGTACATATAACACAAAAGCCGTGGTGATTAAAGGAAGTCAGTCAGATTGGAGTTTAGTGGTTGTTCAGTGTGGTGTCAGAGGGCTCATCTGTTTAGAAGACTGAGATCCATATGGCTAGACTCTCCTGGGGTCATAGAGACCTAGGGGGCCTGAAGAATTGACCTGTAGCCTAAGGTCACCAGCCCTGGCTTGGCTACCTGGTCTTGGTGCCACCTTGTCTCCATTAGGAATTCCCTCTACTCCCATAGGGTAGACGAGATGTGTGTAGGCTGTGTGAGCAGCAGAAAAGGATTCATGTTTTGCCTGTGCGTTAGATGATTCTCTTCCAACAGAGACTGTAATGAAAACTGGACTGTTGGTAAGGATATTTCCATTCTTCGGGCCTCTCAGAGTAAAACAGTCAATAGATAAAGAGTTTGTTGTATACTTAAAATCCTTTAATTGTACTTAATTGTTATTATTGTACTATGTTGTAGGGAGGGGTCACATACATCATAGTGCATCTGTGGAGGTCATAGGACAATTTGTGGAATCATTTCTCCTCTCTACCTTTGCACAGCTTCCAGGGATTGAACTGGGGGTGTCAAGCTTGTGTGACCCAGTGACCCATCTCACCAGTGGTATGTTTAAAATCTTGAGTTGAATAAATTCCTACTTCTAGTATTTATAAACTACAATGCAATGCGATTAGGACATTGGCATAATCACTATGAGATTTTATCTTTCAAATTCTGAGTGTGAGAAAACTGTACACTCCTGTCACTGGGCTGGCTTTAAGTCACAATAAGTCCCTAACCATGTAAGTATAGTTTTACCTGTGGTAGGCTATGATCTAAAGTTTAGACAGAGTTTCAAAATGAAGTCAATGAGGCTGCTTCAGTAAGATAACGTTACTGACATCTAGAGATAATTTTATAAATGGGTTTGAAATGTGTGCCAAGCATCTCTGTCTGGCTTTGCTGTTTCTTACTTGCATGGTTGTGGCCAAATCACTTTCCTTCTCCAAATGTCAGTTTCTTCATCTATACAATATGTACATGGTCCCAACTTTCAATAAGATTTTTCATTAAGTGTTACAATTGCATACACATTCTTTGAAGTATGATTCAGTTATTCTCTTATTAAACTCCAAAAAGATGCAAATTATGACTAATTCGCTAAAGAAAATCCAGCCACACTTTGCACTTGGGCTTGAAAGAGAGCTCTCATTTTGGTAGGCTTTGTACACTTGCTGTTCATTAAAGCCTTGTGGTGAACTTGTAAAACTGCATTTACCACTTTAGTGTGACTTGGAGCTGAGAACAGTTGGCCACCAGCTGATGTAGGAGGGTCATCTGTCTATGTGTTAACTTTCATTGGTTAATAAANCCGTGCAGGAGCCGGGCGGGACGAAAAGCAGGCCCGCTCCCCTTATTACTACAACCAGCGAGGGGGGAGCCTGATTGTCTGTGCCCCTCACTATACCATGATGTCATCTCCAGGGGGATTGATATGTTTGTTTAATGAATTTCAGGGTCTTACTTTTAATGAATAGCTCTTCCCCTGGGCTCCCTCAAATTCTTACCCTCTGGTTTCCCTTCTGGAAACAACAAGGCCTTACAGTGCCATTATTGACCATGGGGGTGTGGAGAAGGATGTCGGAGGAAGCTTAGAAACAGTGCCGTACCCAGGAAAAGGTGCCAAATGTGGTTGGCTCTGAGGGCAGAAACTTGTCTTTTTAAAATTTCTATTCTGCAGTGATTAGATTTGATTTTCAGATTTTTTTTTGCTTTTTTACATCTTTTTGTGATGTAGAAAATTCCTTATGAACTCTCATTTAAGAAGCAAATTGCCCTTTCTATCTATAGATTTTCAATATAGAATTGCAGGTTAATTATAGGTAAGTTTTTTCTTTATAGAGCTTGTGGGAATCCTGAAAATATTCTGCTGTCGATCCCCCACCCTTACTAAGGCAACTACCATATCTTACTACATACATGACATTTTGCCAAACACAGGATAAATCAGAAGGAACTGAATCTTTCATGTCCAGAAGGAGGAACATGGGATTTTTAATGTGCCTGGGGAACACTATAACTACAGGAATAAGTGCTATTGAGCATTCACCTTGCCCTGTGTACTTATGTCACCTCCACATGACAAATAAATTAGTTTTTTGTCATTATACAATTGGGGAAAATATAAATTCACAGATTAGTATTTTCTAATGTCCCATGTGTATAAACATAGCTCTAACATGAGAAACAAGATCTGTCTTCTTTTGATTGTATTATTTGACTACCTCTGTATGTTTTTTTCACATCAATTACTTACCCCTATGACACTGAACTTTGTCATTTGAAAAAGCAAAAAAAAAATTCCTTTCTGAATAGTTATGTTCGTAACCCTCAAAATTCACATGCTGAAATCTTAATTCCAAGATGACAATGATGATGATAGCAGAAGGGGTCCCTGGGAAGGGATTAGATCTTGAGTCTATAACTCTCATAATTGGATTCACATACTCATAAATGAGACTCCTAGAGACATAGCCCGACCCTTCTATGATGTCAGGACACAAGAAGGTACCGTTTTAACCAGAAAGTGGCCTCATTAGGCACCGATTTTGCCTTGATTTTGGACTTCCCAGCTGCAAAAATTATGTGATATAACTCCATGTTATTTATAGGCCTCCCGGTCTAAGATATTTCATTACAGCAATTTGGATGGACACCGGCAAATATAAAGCCTATAGTAGGAACTCAGTAGATAGCCCTCACTTTTCAGACAAAGGCTGAAAGCATCAGGAAGAGCATTCAGCGACTAGCTCCCGGGGAAGGACCTGCATTTGCGGTCTTTCTGTGAGTTAGTTCTAATTACTGTGCCCGAATACTTGACATACAGTTTAAGCGATGATGCAAAGTTTACTTTGGTTCATGATTTCAGAGGTTTTAGCAGGGAGGGCATGGTTAAGCAGAGCAGCTCATGGAGCAGGCTCAGAGCAGCCTGGAGAAGGGGGGCAGGGAGGGAGGGAGGATAAAGAGGGAGGGAGAGGAGACAGAAAGAAGGGGGGGGGAAGAGAGAAAGAAGAGAGAGGGATAGATAGATAGATCTATCTATCTATCTATCTATCTATCTATCTATCTATGATGAGAGACAGAGGGAGGGAGGTAGAGAGGGAGAGAGAGAGGCAAAGAGACAGAGAGAAAGGAGAGTGCTTCTAATAGCTCCTGTTTATTTGACCTTGAACTCCCGGTTATGGGAGGTGGATCTTTACTCTGGAACTTCTTCCCTTAGGGACTCTTCCTTTGGATGTCTCCCCTTAAGGACTCTTCCCTGGGAAAACCCTCATGGATGAGCTCAGGGGTACGCTTTACTAGTTTCTGTGTGTTTCAGTACAATCCCGTAATAGGATGAGCTATCACCATCAGCATCCCCGACTGTACATGTGTGCACGACTGTGGTGAATGGTCAATAAAGGCAAGGAAGCTCTCAGTGCCAGGGACAGAGCAACATATGCGTGCATCCGAGCTGGAGCAAGAGGAAATGATTCGTGAAGTCATAGGAGGGGATAAGTGAAAGATGATGAGACAGACTTTAAAACAAAACAAAATGAACCGTCGTCACTGGGATAAAGATGTAATCAAGTGCTGTCTTTCATCTGTCTACTCTCTGGCCAGAGAGCAAGAACAGCTGAGCAGACAGAGAATGAGGGTCCTTAAAAGGGGAGCCGGCTTCATCAACAAGCAATCTTCCCATGTGCACAGGGCCCACACTAAGAAGAGTTTCATGTCATTGTTGTCCCAAAGTTGTCAATACGTTTGAAATAAAGGACCCATATTTTTATTTGATGTCTATTCTACCAAATTATCTAGCCACTCTTTTTCAGGACCCTTGCATGCCCCCCCATCACTGAAAGGTTCTCAGTTTACTGCACACAATCCCAGGAGACACTTGAAATGCTGTTATCAGATTTCTCTTTTGCTTTTACTTCAGTTAGCACCAAAATTATACATAATATATTCTGCATATGAATCTCTAGGTATGCAGGAATGAAAGTAATATAGGAAAAAAGGACCTTGATTTTTTTAAGTAGGAAAAAAATAACAGCACTGTGACCAAAATACATATGTTGAACACAATAGTACTCTGGAGTGGTTTCCTTAAAGGAGAGTTTCAAATTTCTGCTTATGGGTAACTTGAGGTAGGATCTGGGATTCTGTGTTTTATGAAAACACCCAGCTCTTTTTAATGTGGAGATGAGGTTGAGAACCACTGAATTACAAAGCTACTGGGAAAAGGGCATTTTCCTGGCAAGTGTTATGCAGTGTCATTAAAAATCCTCTGAGCAGGTATAGGGCATTAACCCTGTACTCCTTTAGTGGCTAGAGCTTTGTCAGTATATATGTCAACTTAATTGGCAGATAGGTGATCAAATGATCAAATTAAAGATGACTTTAATTTTTTTCTTGAAGGACGTTGAACAGAAAATCTACTTCAAAGCTTTGGACTCTTTAAAAAAAAAAGTTTGCCAATCATGGGCAATCTCCAAATTGGCCTGTAACCTCAATCTACTTCCAGTTTCAATCCATACAGGTCTTTGCACAGATTCACAATGTAAGTCTACATGTAACAAATACAGCCAAAACAATTCTGAGTAAATATAGAGGAAGAAGGAAAGGCTGGAAGAGCTGCATTTCCTAATTTCAAGATTTATGAGAAAACTTTAGTAGTTATGACAGTGTAATGTTGGCCAAAGATTAGCTGAATCCCTCCAGAGAAGAGGCTAGATCTTGCAAAGAGGCCTACGCACATACAAGTGATGCAGAGGGAAAGAATACTTTCCACAGATAGAGTTAGATCCATTGTCTTTCTGACATGGATACCTGTCAGGTTTCAAATTGAAATATTAATTTGAAATGGATCCCCAAATTGTCATAGACCTACCCATGAAAGTTTAAAATGATTTCTAGAATAATTTTGGGTTAGAAAAAGAAATTATTATTTATTTTTATTTAAGTTAAAATTCTGTGTGTGCATGCGTAAGCGTGTGTGTGTGTATGCACGCATTGTGCACGCAGACACATGTGCATGCATGTGTTTCAACACTCATGTGAGGTCAGAAGACAACTCTGTGGAGTTTGTTCTCTCTTTTCAACTTTGCAGGTGTGGTAGTTAACGAAAAGGATTCTCCTTTTAACTCTCACCAGTTATGTACTGGAATAGACAGATCTTGTAAAAGCCACTAAACAACATACCAATACCTTAGCGTCAAGAGAGTGACTCACTTCTAGCTTCAGGTTACGAAAGGGTCCTGAACATTACTTTGTAACTGCTTAACAATTTAATCTAGAGACTGCTCACAGTTGAGTGGAGAGAAATAGGGCAAGGAGCTCTAGAGTCAGCCAGAAACTGTTTAAATTGTGACCTTGCCTGTTGCTAACCCTAAGTCCCCTTTTCTTCACCCCTGAAGTAAGTACAACAGTGTTTCAAAAAGATGCTGGGATAATTAAATGAGTTAATTTATGTGCAATGGATTTTATGCATAATAAGTTTTGACACAGAAGAGATTCCTAAACGCTAGCAATTGCTGTCTTTTTTGTTGGACTTCATGATTAAGCAGACCTGGCAGCAGGTAGTTAGCATCTTTGAACTTTAATGTGCTCACTTCCAGAGCCGGGGGGTCCTGGAAAAAAAATCCTACCATGACATCATCATCTAGCACAGTACCTGCTGCATGCTCAGTACCTACCAGAGGTAAATTCTCCTCCTTTCTCAATTCTCTGTTAGAAAGTATGAAGGTGGAGGCTGGCTTCTTGTTGCCTTTGTAACAGGCATAAGTAAAGGGCTAGGCTGTGGAAGAAACCCTCACCTATCCAGTGAGCACTTCCTTCATGTCAGGGACTAGTGTTGCCTGATGTCAGGGATGCAGATGCCTTGCGTGCTTTTGCTTCTTGCTTCTCCACACTATGTATTTCCCACACTTCCTGGGACAGGAAAGAAAAGAAAGAGAATGTGCTGCCATTTCAAGGTATTTCTCTGGAGCCCTGTGCCTCGCTTCTGCCAGAACTCCACTGTCTACAATCTAGGTAGCTGGCTTCTCATGCTTCAGGGGACAGTGATGTTGCTTTCGGTGGTGCACAGTGGTAGGGTGTTGTAGGTGGGGCCATGAGCCATTGACAAACTACACTTCTAGTCTATTCCTACTAGGTGAAATGAGGACAAGAGAATAGATTTCCTTTTTTCAAATAATGGAGAAGTGTGGATTCTAGGGAAATCAGAGTAGAAAAAAAGGACCATGTTGAATTGTTCAACATATAAAAGCCGATATGCCAATAAAGCCAGTGTTGTGTTTGCTAATTAACAAGCTTTAGCATGGATGTGCTCTGTTTCCTCTCATTTCTCTCACATTCTTGCTTGCTAAGGATGACCCAAGTTACCGCTTA
The DNA here is from genome assembly GCA_001685075.1 of Bramus lutescens. Lineage (NCBI taxonomy): Eukaryota > Metazoa > Chordata > Mammalia > Rodentia > Cricetidae > Bramus > Bramus lutescens. The sequence goes on along the minus strand of LOEQ01000022.1, from coordinate 124,299 downwards.
TCTTCAGCTTTCATTGAGCACAGAGAAAAACAAACCGTTTAATTCTGTTTTCTTACTCCAGGTCAATGAACTGATTAGCAAGTGACTGTTGAGTTCTTAGAATGCTTACTAGAGAATACATTTAGAATGCTTACTAGAGAATACATTTAGAATGTTTACTAGAGAATACATTGGCTTATTCTCATTTCGTAAGTATCCTCTGAGGGCTGACTTTGCACTACGTTTGGGACTAGCAGTGTATGCTAGAAATTAATCTCAGTGTCCAAGACACTCTAATTAATGATTGAGAGAGAACAGCATTGTAAAGATCACAGTGGACTGAGGAATGCACCAATAGCTTGTAGCATCCAGAGCATATCCAAAGGATAAACCTGGGAGGGAGTGGCCCATGGACGGAATTTGCTGCTTTGATACATGTGGTAAGACCTGGCGCTTCTTTCTGGACTCTCTCTCTAAAACAACACATAGCACAAAAGGAGTACTCCCTTTGGAAGCATGCCTCCTTAAATGATTAAAAGTTCAGAAACTTCCAACATCTGGAGAAGAGGGAAGACAACAGGCTGAACTGCACAGCAAAAGCTTTTGGATAAGTAAGTCTGAAGAAGGCTTGAATAGACGTAATGTTATGAGCATGGCATCCCAGGGTGGGTGCAGTCATGGCAGAGTAAATGCTGGGCTCCTGAAGGGGAAAAATGAACCACATATTGTCACTCGATTTCCTTCAAATGTCTTAATTTTTGGTCTTGAGACAGTTTTGAAATAAACCTGAGCAGCTCCCATCCTGTCCCATGTGGATTCTTACCAAACACAGGGCGTAGGAATGAACAATGGCAGGGTTGTGTTGAATGATGCTAAGTCTCCGCTCAGAGTTGGCAGCCTCAGGATGTAATTTTCTCAGATAGAAAATCTTCTGGCTTGGGATTTTGATTTGAGCAGAAATTACTTTCTCTCAATTAGATTCTAGTTTGATACAATCATCACTTGAAAATTGTGTTCAATTGAAACAATCTAATAGCGAATGTTCAAACGGAGAAGGTAGGAAGAACTTACTGTCCTACAGACAGGCTATTCACCGAGTCTGCAGTTTGGAAATAGGAAAGCGCAGAACCTTCCATGTGTCCTACCTTGGACAAAGAATGCCATTGAACCCAGTAATGAGTTTTCATGGGTTTGGCTCCAATAAAATCAAGCCTATACAGGAAGCCCATGGTGAGTTCATCTTTGATAACCAGGTTAGACAGGCTCTATGTGTGTCTTCTTTTCTCTTCATCACAGTTTGTTCCAGAAAATGCTGTTTGGGGGAGGTTCTGAAGTTGGGCCACATCTGGTTCTCAAATCGTGGTTTCACACCAGCTCTGTGAACGCACTATGGGGAAGAGAGTGCCTTTCCTAGGTGATTTAAAATGTAAAAGTCTCTGAGCAAATGGAAGGTGCTCATTCTGTTTGGATGAATTAATGAGTTGACACCACTGTACAAAAGTGTCCCCTCTTTCATGATAGGTGAGCTCCTCTTTGTCTAAATGTCGCTCCACAGGTTGGCATGGAGCTCGGTGAGGAGCTGGTTCACACATTCCAGCAGATGGTAACAGTTAAGATCCCCGGAGATGATTTTTCCTTTCCAGTCTTGCTTTTTAAACTCTGTTCTCTGAGGCCAGAGAAGACTTTAGTTTAGAGCTAATTTTTCTCCACAGTTAAGATAATTGCCTTCTGAGCTCTTTGCCATACCCTGGGTCCTGAGAGGAACAGATTCTTCCTGGCTGAATGGAAGCGCATGCATAATTTTCTGTCCTCCTCAGTGTGCCTCTTTCCTTTGTCTCCGAGAGTTTCTTCATTCACACATAGTGTTTGGAAGCAGGGTGGGTTTTCTGTGAAGCTTTCCTTCTGTTCAGCTTCCCCCTCTCTGACTCTCCCCTGAACACTCCAGCTATGTGAGTCTGACTGAAGACTTCACCAACCCAAGGAAACTACTGGCGTCTTTTTATCTGTGTTCTCTCTTCTGGGGATGCATTTTAGAGTTTCCAGGCAAAAAGACAACCGTTCACTCATTTCATTTGTTTCTGTTCTCGTGGAGAGCATTGTCTCAGGCTGTCTGCTGTCCAGTGTCTGAATTCAGTGTTTTGTATTCTTTTTGATTGCTTTAGTCGTTTGATGTGGAAAATAAATCTGGTCATGGTTACTCCATCCTGGCTGAAAGAGGAAGTTGATGCATAAGAATGTATGTAAAAGACCGCTCATCAAAGCAATATTGTTTATGAAGAGTAATTGGAAATAGGCAAAAAGCAAGACCAAAAAGAAAAGAAAGAAAAAGAAAACAGGAGTTGGGGTAATATATTGTGGCATCCATGTAATCTGATACTTAACAGACACTAAGAACCATGTTTTCTTTCTTCTCTTGAGGCAATGTTAAAGTTTATTAAGACAAGGTTTTAATATAGATGTAAGCATAAGCACGTGGGAGCTGGGCAGAGCTAGTTAAGAAAAAAAGTTATACATACCCAAGGCTAGAGTGGATGCCAGGTTTCTCAATACACAAAGAGGCGCATTTGAAGTCTCCTAACTTATATACAAAACCCCATGTTTTCAAAGGATAATTGTTGGCATGAGGATGCAGTTATGTTTAATTAAAAAGGTATATTGAAAATAAATTAGACAATTTTTTAATTTAAAAAATGTACACATTCATTATTCTGTTACTACCACGCACAGTGCTCTCTTAGCAATATACTAAACTTCATTATGAAAAATATGCATTATAACAAAACACACTTAAGATGTAATTCACGTGTATAATAAATTTATAATGACTTCAATATAAAAATAAGTCATATAAATATGATATGTTTATGTGGTAAAAGGTACATGTGCATAACGTGTTTATTTTAATATGTGATAATATTGTCATAGTTAATTTTGTTGCCATGATAAAAAAGCATGATCAAAAAATGACTGATGGAAGAGTTTGCTTGACTCCCTATTCCTGAAGGGTAAGAGCCCATTATGGTGTGGAGGCATGGCAGCAGGTGGCAGGCATGGGGGTGGGACAGGGAATCTGAGAGCTCACATCTCAATGGCAAGAGTGAAGCAGAAAGACACACTGAAAGTGGCGTGAGGTTTTAAAGGCTCGAAGTCCACCTCCAGCAGCATATTTCCTCCAGGAAAGACCATGCCTCGTAAACCTCCCCCAGACAGTGCTGCCAACTAGGAACCAAGTGTTCAAATACCTGAGCCTATGAGGGACATCTCTCATTCAAACAATCAAAATACAAAATATGCAATTACATATTTATAATAAATTAAATATAAGAATGCTTATGTAAATATATGGTTAGACATTTTAATATTTGTGTATAAGACCATATAATTGTCTTTAATGGATATGCATATATGCACATTTTCACAAGTATACTTGGAGAAAATATCCAGAAACAAAAATTCGTTAACATGCTAATAGTTGTGTATTTTATAGGGTTTTTGAAATTAGTATATAATAACAATCTAGCATTAAACAAATTCTCAAAAGGTGAGGATTTCACAAAAAAGAATGTGGAATGCTAACTCTTGACATGTTAAGATTTATTGATCATCTTATGTTTGCAGAACATGATGCTCATTGCAATAAATACAAATACATCTATTTTATTTACCAAACATTATCCTAAGTGCTTTAGCATATTAATCATTTAAAGTTCAAAACTTAAATTTTAGGTAATTTAAACAAAATTTAAAGTAATTAGGTCTCCACTGAGGAATGTGGGTCACAAAGAGTTTGTCCCTTTCTGTAGCTGCTAAGTGCAAAGCCCGAATCAACTCTGTGTAGTATGTGGCCGGAGTCTGTCCTTTGTCACCTTGCTTTGTACATTGCTCTTAAGAGCCAAGGCTAGTACCATTTGATCTTAGGCTGTCTTTTCTCCAGTGTGTGTTTTTTGACACTTTTGTCAAAAAAAATAGGTGTTCAGAGTTGTGTAGGTTTATTTCTGTAGCACAAATTAATAAAAACCCAGAGACAGATATTGGGGTTCAGCCTGAAGATCAGGAAAGCAAAGCAACCAGCCACTGACTCTTCTACTTCAAACCAAAAATGGGCGATCTTACCACAAATCCTCAGGTTGAAACTGAGCTGAGGCTTGTCTCCTCCCATTTTATATTTCTCTCTAGTGCTAGGATTAAAGATCTGCACCATCACCACCAGGCCTTTAAGGCTAACTAGTGTGGCTGCTGGGATTAAAGGTGTGTGCCACCACTGCCTGACCTGTATGGCCGACTACTCTGGATGCTTTGCACTGATCTTCAGGCAAGTTTTATTTATTAAAACACAAGTAATATACCACTATAATTTCTGGGATCATCTGTTCTGTTCTGTTGGTCTACTTATATCCTACCTGGGAGACACTTGTACATCCATATTTATTGTGGTATTATTCATAATAGTAAGGAATTGGGGCCAGCCTAAATGTCAATAAACAGAAGAATAGGTAATGAAAATGTGGTACATATATACACAACAAAATGCTATTCAGCTGTGAAGAATGGAATAATATGACAGGCTGTATTATAACAGGGGAGTCACCAGATTCAGACAGACAGCAGCTGCATATTTTCTCTCATACACAGGGCCTAACCTTCAGAGTTTATGTGTGTGTATTTAACTGGGCGGGAGAGTTACAGGCTATAAAACTAGACAGGATAGTAAAAGGCGAGGAAAGAGGGATTGTAGTGGGAATTCTAATTGGTCTTAATAATAAAACCCTAAGTCAGATATAGGGGTAAATGCGGAAAGATTAAGAAGCAGAGCAATCGGCCACTAGTTCTTACCTCTACTGAATTCTCAGACTAAATGTGCGATTCTTTCTCTAGGAGTTCTCAGACTGAATGCCTTGAGCTTCTATCTCCTCCCACCTTTTATTCCTCTCTCTGCCCAGCCTATCACTTCCCATCTCCACCTCTCTAGTGCTGGGATTAAAGGTGTCTGGCCTCTAAGGTTAACTAGTGGGCTAACTTCACCTTCTCATCCTCAGACAAGCTTTATTTGTCAGAACACAAACAAAATATGACCACAAGGGACTGAGGAGAAGGGGAGGCGAAGACATATGTGATATGAAAGAGAAAGGAGGTTGCTGAGGGGAAAGGGAGCCGGAGGGGCAGAGGGATGAAGGAAAAGGAGCAGGGTAGGAGAATCAACAATTACACGGCCACATGAGCTACCTGCTTCGCCTGTGCTTACTAACTGTGACCAAGAGTCTAAATCCAGGGACTGAAGACCTGAACTTGTTTTCTTGTGTTATTCTGACTACATAGAAGAACGAAGTAGTGGTGATGCTGTGTTCAGGCTGGGGACTGTATCGGCTTTAACCAGGCCCTCTGCCAGAGGCTCAAGGACAGCAGCATCACAGCAAATCTGAGCAGAGAACACATGGGCTGGCAGATGGCAGATGTCCATATAACCAGGGTTTACCTTGTGTCCCATACAAGCTAGGGCTATTGGCTACCTAGTGATAATTGAGAACAGGGTGTCTCAATACAGCTTAAACCCAAGCTATAAACCAAGAATTTCTCCTTTAATAAGAGAAACTTTTAGATGATTTTTCAAGAAGACTTGATGCAAAGGAGGCAGAGAGCTGCAGTCTGGAGGGTGAACAACCAAAGCTTCCTTTCTATAAACATCTTTATCCAGCAAGGGGTCTTTAGGTCTGGCTATATATAATGCGTGTCTCATTTTCCTCTAAGGAATGTGAAATGTTTTAAATGGACCAGAAAATTCACAGAGCTCCAAAGCCTCTCTTGGAGTCTCCCTTGCTCTTTGCACCAGATAAGTGTCAAAAATTATCGAGGATTGTGTTCTTAAATTGACTAAATGTTCTTTCTGTCATCCAGAGCAATCTTATTTACAATTAGTTCTTCATTCCAAGTTCCAAACTTCCAGTTTGCAAAGGTAGAAAAATCAATATGAATAGCTCAAGGCTGACAAGTGAAGCTCCAATTATCAATACTTACAGCCAATATGGCAGATTCTCAGTTAGCGCTGCTTTTTTTTTTAAGTGATGTTTGGGGGCTGGAGAGATGGCTCAGGGGTTAAGAGCATAGGCTGCTCTTCCAGAGG
>LOEQ01000022.1:104265-114975 GCA_001685075.1 Bramus lutescens | reverse complement strand
TCCCACAGGGCAGGGAACTCTGACTGCTCTTAGGACTGGAAAGGGAGGGGGAGGGGAGTGGGAGGAGGGGGAAGGGGAGGAAAATGGGAGGAGTAGAGGAGGTGGAAATTTTTTAATAATAAAGATAATGAAAAAAAAAGAAGTGGTCATCTTGAAGGAACCAGATCTATCTGCTCGAATGATAACAGGAACAAGGACTTGAGGACTTAAGACCACCCTACAGATCCAGCTAAGCCAAGGATGGGTAGAACTACACCTTGACTGAGACGGCTCAATATGTATCCTCTGTTAACCCAGTTTTTCCTTTGTTTAAACCTAGTAAAACTCACTCCCGCTAAGACAAAGATAGGCTGGGGTCGCTTGATTCCTCTATCTGTTTCTCTTCCAGTGCAGACCCACTGCAGTTATACATTATTCTGAATTCCTCATATAATGTGATTGCATCAATGTCTGAGAAAAATGGAAAGCTCCAGCTGTAATATAGATATTTTACTATTTTCTTGCTTTAATATCATCATGTAAATTGCTTAACACATTTACTTCATGCTTGGAATTTAAGGGTCTAGAGCATAGGCCTCAGGTTCAGATTTATAGCTGTTCATGCTGCCTTTCAATGGGGACACGATGGCTTCTACCTCAACAGTCTATTCTCCTGCCTTTTTCGGTGAGTGTTTTGCTTTTTTTGGTTGTTTTTGGCAGCTATTAGCATCTTTCTTTAGTCTATTTCTTAAGAATATATGATTATTTTTGTGATCAACCACAACTCTGTTAAGAGTTCCCGACTGCTGTAATCTTGTCATTACAGAAGACATTGTTTCACCATGAACTAGACTTGCGTTTTGGCTCTTAAAGTCTTTCTTCTTGCCTTCTATGATGGTTCCTGAGGCTTGTGATATAAATGTCCACTTTGTGAATGAGCATGCCACAGACACTTAGTTTCTGTGCTTTAATGAGTTGTGAGTTTCTGTGTTAACCACTGTCCACTTCACAAATAAATTAATCTGATGAGATCTGAGAACTACACTAATCAATAAGCATAGGAATACACATTTAGAAGGCAGTTTGATACTATATTCATTCAGCAAAATAATAGAGTAGGTTTATCCCTGGGGCCTATGAGCTCTCCAACCATGAATTGAGCCAGGGTACCAGGCAAGCACAGCCTCCTGTGTGGGCGTTAAATCCAATCAGAAAGTGGTTGATTACATATAGCATTCCTGCCTCTCTTCTATCTAGGGGCAAATCTTGTCAAACTGGCCATTACTGCAGCTGGCAGAATTCACCTACACAAGAACAAGCCAGTACATTTTCCAGTTTGGAGGTGGGAAGTACTCGCCAGCCCCATATTCCTAGCTAAGGAGCTATTGATGCTGGTGACTGCTGGGTGAGGGGAGTCAGTTTTCTTTAAGGGTGTGGTCCTGTCCTGGGTAGGTTAGGATGCTTCAATGGATGAACTCACACTCTTAAGTATAAAGACAGTCCAAATTGGATTATAATAAAAATAAAAGGAGAACATGAAGTTGGGAAGGAGTTAGGAGTGGATCTGGGAGGAAACAGGAGGAACGGGAGGTGAATACAATCAAAATGCTTTATATCCATGAAATTCTCAAAAAATTAACAAAAATATTGTATTAAAAAGAATGTGTGTGTGCGTGTGTGTGTGTGTGTGTGTGTGTGTTTTCTGAACCCCAATTGACATAATTTCAAGTCATCAGTAGTTGTAATCCAAGGCACTGATCTGTAGACTGGAGCTGGTTAGATATCCATTCCTTTTGCTGTAGGGAACTTCTCATCATGCCTATAAACTGACCCAGAGACCTCTAAGTAGGGTCCCTCAAGAGATGCTGGGCAGGAAACATTTAGGAAACCAAGGAAGATCTGTCTACTATTCCTCCAATGCAACAGCTGTCTATTTCCTCATGTTTCCCGACTAAAAGGCAATTCTTGGTCAGCACTCTCTGCTTCAAGGTATACACTGCCAGCTGACACAGACCACAGAGTTGGTGCCCACACCTCACCTATGGTGGCTTCTCTCATGTTAGTGTCTTGTCAAAATAAAAGAAACAGGTCTGGGGAGGGTCATAACATGCTGTCAGCCCAACCTTCGATAAATTATGATAAGGGACACTTCAGTTCCTCTAATGATTTCCCCTTGACTCCACCCACTGCGGGATGCCATCACCATCCTCCAAATGTATTTGCAGAAAACCAGATGAGAACTCATTGAGATAGTAAATGAGATTTGGATCAAAGTACTTGTCTCTGGCAAGGATTTACATTTGAAGTCACATTTCTGATTGAAAAATGCATTATCTCACCTAAAATGAAATTACCAACATCAGAGAGAGGTGGTGAAGGAAAATAAGATTTCTTTAAAATCCCAGAAATGAAGTCTCAGTTCCATGGCAAGCTCGCCTGGCCTAACCCGTAAGAAACACCACAGGGATTTTGTGCTCTTGGAACGTTAGCTTCCAGAGACATGATGGGGTGCCCAGGAAGAGCTTGTCTGTAAGTAATTTTTCTCTGTGAAGATAAAACAGCCTGAAGGACATGTGGTGGGATGGAGTGAAAAGGCAGCAAGATAGAAATCAGCCTTAAAAAGAAAGTGAGCAAAGGAGAATTTTAAATGATTTCCCCTTATTGATGGGGCCAATGCCAAAGAAATGAAGGCAAGAATAACACTTCAGTGTAATTGTCTAAGAAAGGAAGCTTTAAAAATATGGTAAAAGGTGAGCAGAAGAAAGGGAAGTGAAACATCACAAAAGACGACACAGGGCTGGAGACAGATCAGCAGCAGAGCATTTGCCTGGCTTAAGAAGAACTGGATCCGGGCCCCAGTACAATGGGGGAAGGGTGTGTGTGAGTAATAACATGAGCAGCGGCCAGCATAGCACACTAAGACTTCATGACACCTTTGTGGCTTCAAGAAGACATGGAGCCACCAGGCGGAGAAAGACCTGGGTGTCTTTTGTCGTAGTACATCACAATGTTGTTCTTATAAACAGAATGGACTGATCCCTAGAAAGCCCAGTTAGGTCTGATAAGTCCACCCTGGAGGCCGAAGCAACTGTAGTTCTAACTTCTGATTGTTTTATGTAGGTCTGGAATTTGATCTATCTCTGGGGGAAGCCTGAAAAGAATCTCCGGAAAGCCAAAGGGGCCCAGCCTTTCACTCGAGCACAGAACAGTTTATCTTCATTTCATTATGCTGAAACTAGCCCCCTCATCTGTGGAAAGGAAGAATCCTAGAATGTTATTGCAACTAAAAGGTTTAATTGGCATGCTTTTGATCAGCCTGGTAAATGAACAGAAAAGTCAGTACAGAAAAAATGTACAAGCAAATTTTATCTCAGAAAAGGTAATGACCTCGTTGCTAAAAGGGGACACAAATAAAGACGAGCGTTCTTTTCCAAGTGGATGAATTGTGGTCATGCAATTTATGCTCACTGAGTAGAAAAGGACAGACAGGAAACACTCTTCAGCACGTTGCCGTTTCTAATCTCCGATAAAACTCTATTCACATGTTCCAAGAAATAACGTTGTCAACTTTTCTCTCAAATACCTCCCGAGTAAGCCACACAATCTTCTGCAGGAAGACTGTGTCGCGTCTTTGTCCTCCTATGATGGGGATGGCTGTTATCTTGTTTCCTCTGGTGCCTAACCTAAGTTTGTTTGCTGCTACACAGACCTTAATTGTTTAGTTTAGTTTAGTTTTGTTGGCAATGGAAGGACAATTGTGTCACCATCTTCATGATGGTGTTCTTGAAAACTTCAGCCCACCCTTTGGCCTTTTTTTCATTAAGCTGTGCATGTCCTAAATCAATTGTTGTGAAGCAGAGCAGTGTCCAAAGTCAGCAGCAGAGGAACAAGGAAAGTAATCAAGGAGCCCTTTCGAAAACTCCAGGTGGAGCCACTGTTTGAGTCAGTAACAGATTATGAGAGCTTTCTCGTGAAGGATATTCCCTGGGGTGGAATCCGGTCTTCTCTTCCCTAGTCAGGAACTGTCATGGAAATCCCTGACAGATAGACTACTGCCTGGGCTTCCTCATTGAAGAGACATGACAGACTTGATTGTTTCTTCCCACTTGACAGATGAGACAGAAGCTAGTGAAGGTGACCTTAAGGAATCTGATTTGTGAGGGGCAGAGAAAGCCCCTAGTGAAGTCCTTAGTGAATGTGTGTTATTTGACACTGGAAAGGCCATGTCAAGGACCCCTGCCTTTGATCCATAGGAAAATGGCAAAGCTTTTCCCAGAATAGGCTCAGGAATATGATAAAGTTTTCCTTCCTGGTCCGTGTGAGAATGTTGATAGTGTGTGCAGAAAATGTCCACCATCCTTTCCTCCCCACTCAAGGGGTTATGGCCTGAAGACTGCTTTCCTACAGAGACTGCTCCTACTGAGCTGTGTGCAATAAACCTTGCCTCCCTGTCCAGCTGTAGGTAATGAACACACTGACCTGGGGTGCTGCTCCATCTGTTAGTCCAGTCCATCCAACTCCAGCTGTTTCTGTCTGTGCTTCTCTGGGTATCTTTTCTTCATTACCTTGCTATCCTAGTCAAGTCTGTCCCGGGAGTCATACTGGATGCAGCCCTAATGATGAATTTTTCATACTTAGAGCAAAAGTCGGTTTCCTTTTCATTTGCCCTGGATCCAGTAGATGGTGTTTGATGAGCAAGTAGAGATGGACGGAGGAGATATGTATAAGTGCATTGAAATATCTCAGTATTTAGCTGGATCCTGCTTCTCCTAAATCAGCAACCTCCCCACTCACCTTGTCCTGGATTCCTACGAGTTCTAGATTTCCCTGGTTTGAAACTCGGTATATAGCCTGCAGTCAATGAACATTTGAAAATGTATATAGACAAACAAATGGTTCTGAGTTTCATCACCCCCATGCCTGGCAATTTGTTCACTTTGGGGGTCTGATAATAAAAGGGCTTTGTTATCTGGTTGTTACCCATGTGTCTGTGCTTTGACACATGATCACTTTCCCCAGTTACTATGCTTATACCCTGGAGTCACCTGTTAAAGATCTAAAAACACTAATTCTTGACATGCAACTTTTTGGCTGGTGTCCACATTGGGAATGCCTCCCTCACCTTGAAGAGGAATTGGATAGTCTGTTCATCCTGGGAGAAGTTTGACCCGTAGTCCTATGTCTGGAGCTAGTTCATAGGCTTTACAGAGCTATAAAAACTTAGACATTTATTTAATATTTATAGTCTCTATGACATTGTTCTATACCTATATCCAACTACCATATTTATAAAGAAACAGAAAAAGAGGAGAATGTTATCAACACTGATAAACCAATCTATTATACAACCCAGTACTGGCAGTATTTGCTCACTATAAATGTAACGCAGGTTTAAGTAGAGTGGAGACAAATTACTCAGAATTCATGTCAAGTTATTATGCATTGTGGGCGAATGCTTTCATGAACACCCTTGTTGTCAATTATCAGATTATATAAATGAGACTAAGGCCAAGAACTAGGCGAGGAGGCAAGTAGTGAACTGTGCAGCAGGTTTGGCTAATTCTCCTAGGATGGCTTTCTAGGTCAGTGTTGCAGTTAGGATGCCAAGATCCTATTTTCCATTGAATTATATTGCTTTACAGTGGTTGAAATCGAGCTGTGGATGGAAGACACACTATTATGGTGGTAAAGTAGATTTGAGCTATGTGAAGGCCCACAGGGAGCCAGGACTGGATTAGGATGTGAAATATGTCTTCAACCTTCTAGATGTATCTGAGAAGAAGAGAATCATCTCTACGGAGGCAGGGAGAAAGGCCAAGGTCTTCACTCAAAGTGTTTTCTGAAAACAAAATGAGCAATAAAGATGAAAAAGACTGCCCTGGTGAAGAGATTAGTGAGGAAACATGTTTAAAAAGAGACGAGAATAAAGCCTGGGCCAAAGAAAGAAACTGAAGAATCAGAAAAGACTAGATTATTTGAAAAATAGTGTTCTCTTATTTAATTCAGAAGAAACTATCTGGAAAGAACAGAGAAGGGAAATGCATTGCTTCTGAGAAGCAGAGTAGAAAGGCATGAGAAATCAGTGCTAGACTATGAAGAAGAGGGTGTAGTGAGATGCAGGAAGGACAGCAAAATTAAAGCTCATGGACCACAGTTGAGAGAAACAGCATGATGACAAGGATGATAACTGACCTGGAGTAGAGATGGGAAAATGAGATGGTAGGTAGCTGGTGTCCCCTAAAGGACAGCATAGATAATACCTGGAGGAAAGGATGGTCTATAGTTGAAGATAGCTTTCCCAGAGTCAATGGGAGGAGGAGCACCTGTGCTTATACCTTGGCAATACTTTTCATAAAGGGATGCTTAATATGTATAGAATAATAATTGTCAGCACTTTTGGGCTAACAATCATTATCCTATTAACATTTAAATTGAAGGACTGAACAGATTCCCAGCAGTTAGGACTGTACACTGTTTCTCCAGAGGACTCGAGTTCAGTTGCCAGGACCCACTTTAGGCTCCTCATAACTGCCTGTAATTCAAGACCCAGGGAATCTGATATGCTCCTCTGGCTTCCGTGGATACCTGCACTCACATGGGCACAGACTCACACAGACACAGCTAAAAAATAGAAATAAACCTTTAAATTGAAAATTTAGAGAAAATATTTATTCACCAAAAATAACCCAATTATCACATGCCTTTAATCCTAGCACTCAGGAAGCAGAGACAGGCAAATCTCTGAGTTCCAGGGGGGCCAGGGCTACACAAAGAAACCCTGTTTTGAAGAAAAAATATGTCCATTACATATTAACATAAAATCAATTTTAAGAACTATATATTTTAAAACAGAAAAATTGCAATTGTTTTATATTTTTGAAAATTTCTTGTAGGACTTGAACTAGCAAAAGGCGAGAGTCATATCTGTTGCATTTAATTTTTTAAAAAATGTTATTATATTTAAGTATTTTTTTAAAAGTCATACATCACACACATACTTTAAAAGAAAATATTTTAATACCCTTCACAGATAATTATGAAGATTATCAAAACACTATAAATAAAATTTGCAAGCTGATTTTTGGAACTGCAGGATGATGAAACAGTAGGAGAGGAAGGTGGATGAGAGGGGATGGAGTGGAAATGACCATAGTTCATTAGATTATGAATTTCAAAGAAAAATGAATGGAATTTTCAAAGAAAAAATATTCTCCTAAGTTATGCAGCTCTTCCAACATTGACATATCATCCCATGTAACTTTTAAAAACCATCTTAATTAGTATGAGCACCACTCGTAGAAGAAAAGTCTAAATTTCATGGTTGGATTAAAAGTTTTCCAAAATTATGATGATCATTTGAAAAGCTGAATTTTATCTTTGGTCAAAAATGATGGCATTTTTTTCTCTCTTAAAGTGATAAACTCATTTAATTTATTTAAGGAATACTTGTTTGATTTACCATAGTTTTTCTTTTACAACCATTAGTTGTACTTTCAGATAAAAATGGTCAGTCTAGGAAAGTGTGGTTAGTTCAGCTTTTGACTTGAACAACCGCCCAAGTGAACTTTGTTAAGCTGTGGTATCTTTAGGTACACTGCAGAAGTGTCTTGCTCATCACCACGTTAGGGTCTTGTGGTGCAGTGGTTACCTGTGAATCCATCCTTCCCATGTTGTTAAGCATGGCATGCAGAGACTCAAGTGCAGGAGGATTTGATCATTGTTGAGGTACTAAGGCAGAGTACCAGTTAAAACCTCAACACCATAGAAGAAAATGACATCTTGGCATTACAAGTGTAGTCTGATCTCACAGACTTCTAGAGATCTGTTGAGCACCCTCTAAGAAAGTTCTCTGTCAGAAACCTGCAGATGAACATATTTTTATGTTCATTTTTAAAAACCTGCTTGCCTCTGTGGAGCTACAGACACTGAGAGACAAGTTTATGGTCTAAGTTGTTGTACTTATTCTTGGCAGGTTTATTTCCATGCTTAAGAAAAAATACTTTATTAATTTAAAAATTAATTAATGTATATAACTTTAAAGATAGAGATAACATAAAACTGACAAGAAAAATGAAAATTATGAGTAAGTTAAAAATAATAAAAATTGAAAGACCATCAAATATACTTTGTATGAGAAGTCATTAAGCAAACCCAAACCAATGACTTGCACCCTATAAAAAAACAACTATTTAAACCAACATTAGTTCATTTTATCTGGCAACCAGCCTCTGGAAAACACTATCTTCTTGTCTGGGAGTTCAACTTTTGATTAGAAGATGAATTCATTTCTGGGGACTTAATGTGCAACTTGGTGATTAAAGCTAATAAATCTGAGCTGCTTATTTGAAACATGATAGGAACAGATTTTGAGTGTTCTTATCTCTCTTCATCTTGCATAACTGTTCTCATGATGGCTGCATTAATTAATTTAATGTGGTAACCAGTACATAGTGCATATGGACATAAAATTACTTTATGGTGTGTCTGAAATATATACAGTTTTATTAATTAACAAAATGGTAAAATTAAATTGTCCATTAAATATTTATGGGTAAAAAGAAAAAAAAGAAGGCAGTATTGTTCAAAGCATCTACCACCCAAAATATTTCACACATTAAAATAAAACTGATATATAATACGTCACAAGACAGAATAGAAATGGGCAACTAATAAAGCTTTTCTGATCATTCTTAGATCAAGTATGAAGGAAGCAAGGGAAAACCGTGTAAGACATATAAATAACACAAGTTAACTTTATATTAACTTTGCTTGGAGCAGACCAAGACAACTTTCAACAATTCAGAAAGAAAACATTATTTCTCCTTAAGACTGGAGGTTTGTAGCTTTGCATAGTTTCCAGAATAGTGAATCTAATATTAATATTGAAATTTTAGATAGGACTGACCTAGGAACCTAGCAATCAGGTGTATCTTGAAAAGCAGGTAATTTAGAATCCTTGAGTTCACTCTGTTTATGTCTTCTTGTTAACACCYATTCTTGTGTAAACATTCCTTTCTCCTGTCCAGGTGTACTTTAGGGAAGCTGGAAAGGATCAAGAATAAACTTCACTACCATTAGTATTTAGATGATATAGAAGACATATAATAAGCAATCAATAATACTTATCAAGGGCCTGAATAATTAGGACCAGAATAAACCTGCAACTCTTACTTCTAGTTCTAAAGCTAGCATGTTGGGGTAGGGCAGGGTAAGTATTTGTACTTGTTTAATCCAGCTGCTACTTCACATGTGGCAAATAATTTCCATGGATACCTTTGGTAGAATTGAGCTATATTTTGTTTAGCATGACTACCATTCCCTCATGATCTCATTCTAGGAAAGAGCTCAACCTGGGACTCTGTGTTGGGCCTCAAGTTCCAAGTACACAAATAACCTTCTACAGGTGTGACTCCAGACAATGCTGGAGCAATAGCCTCAGCCTCTGAGCTTCTCTGCCACTCCATACCACTAAGCATATTCATGGGCAGGGGAGATGGCTCAGTGGGTAAGACCATCGGCCTGTAAGCATAAGGACACAGGTTCAAATTGCCATCATCCATGTCAAACTCCAAACACAGCTACATGTGCTTGTATCCTTAGCAATAAGAGGCAGGGATAGGTAGATCCTGATGCCTCCATGTCTAGCCAACCTGGTTCAAACAGTGATAAGAGACTCTGTCTCTAGACAACAAGGTGGATGAGAGAAGAAGACAGTCAGCATCCGGCTCCTGCCTCTCCATGCATGCATCCATATGTACACACCTGCATGCTCACTTGCATCTTTCTCTCACACACATATACACACACCCTGAAATTCCAATGATGTAACAATTTCTCAAAAAAGTTAGCAATGTCTGGGCTTTAGAAGCTCTGGAGTAAAGAGAACCTGAAAGGAAAAAAAATGAAAAGCAGTAACAGATGATTTAGGGCAAAAGACTGAAGACCCAGAAGTAGTTCTTCATGGATGGGAAAGCTAGAAACAGCAGAAACTCTACCTCCAAATGACAGGCAGTGCCGTAGACACAGAGGAGATCACAGGCACATGCTCTTCTTACATGGGAACTGCTCAGTGGTCGATGACTTATATAGCAAACTGAGAAAGGGCACTTCAACAAAATGAGCACACTTCTCTTTCCTGGTCAGTTGGAGACAGGCCAAATGGGAAACTACAGCTGGGGTGTAGTTTGGATGTGACTGAGCATGATCTATGTCTCGCTGTTGTGTGTCAAGCTTCTGAGTTCTGAGATATGGGCGTAAGAAGCAGGGATCTTGGCAGGATAGGGCCACACAGTCCAATAGATTACTGGGAGTGGGAAGCAGGAGGATGAGTTAGCAGAGCCTGCATCCAGTGAATTCTAAGTTGCGGCTATTGTACTGTCAGAGAGCTGGCATTGTGAACATCTTATGAGATTTCTGAGGACTCTGACTGTGGCAGAGAGATCCCTGTTCTGAGATGGAAGAGCGACATTGGGTGTTATTGTCCATTGAACTATGTGTGGTGTTCTGAACCTGCCATTGAAAAATTTTGGAGGCAGAAGCAGGAAGAATGAGTTCAAGGCTAGCCTGGACTACACAACAAGCAAGACTTTACCTCTAAAGTAACCATGCAAATAATTAGCCCCGTACACTATGATGGGTGTGGGAGCCAGCAGGTTGTTATACTCTACGATCTTCTCTCTTTTTCTTCTCTTTCTCTCTCCCTCTCACCCCTCCCCCTTAATGGCCCAGTCT
>LOEQ01000022.1:78217-99530 GCA_001685075.1 Bramus lutescens | reverse complement strand
AGCGGCAGATCGTGGAGCCTGGTGGGAGCACAGGCTGTAGCCCTGCTGGCAAGCTTGCCAAGTGAGCTATGAGAACGCCATTTGCAAGACAACGAGTCTGCTGCCTTGGGTGTCACTGAGAGCTGCAAGCAGACTGTGAATAAACTGGCAGAAGCAGGAGGTGGGGGTGAGTGCCTCTCAGACACTCCCTGACATCTGTGGTTTCCCTAGAAGAAGACGTCTGAGCCAAGGGTTTCGGCATCAAAATAAAATCAAGAGAGATAAAAAGAAATAAAAGAATAATCCATGACCTGCCTGCCCCCTACAACTAGGAAGATAAAGACAGTGTATGTCTGTACAATACTGGTGTCTGCAAGATGTGAGTTGCCCCAAATAAACACAGAGTTCTTCCCAGACAGGCAGGCCCTCTAGTTGACAGTATCAAGTTTGTACCTTAATTTCTAGAATGCTGTCAATCACTGCCAGATGATCCCTACATAAAATCTTAGTCAGTTGGAACAGGGACCTAGGGCACAATGTGCTACTGACAACTTTACCCAGCATTAGCCCGATGAAGCAGCGTGAATTCATCTGGTGTCAAATATGATTTGAAAAATCACACTGTTTCTCAGGTCTTGGTGAGTATTCCCTCAATGGTGGAATTAATAGTATGGTACATATTCGTGCTAAAGGAATAAAATGCTAACATGGTCACTTAGAGGAAAGGTGTAATGTTATTAGAAATTATGTTTTGAGTATGAGCCAGAAGTCCAGGCATCTAAGTTTTCTCTCCCCATTCCCACACAATACCATCAGAAGATTATGAAAAATATGGGCCAGTAGCTGTTAGAAATCAACCACAATGCCTGGTGAGGCCAGACATAGGGAAATGATTCTTTCCATCCTAGTCAAGAGGAAAACTCTGTAATCCCCCTTTTCTTCCCTTAATTTTTAAAAATGTGTTTTATGTGTATGAATTTTTTGTCTGCATATGTGTCTGCACATATATGTCTGGTGCCTGTGGAGGCTAGAAGAGGACTTCTGTTCCTCTAGCTCTGGATTTACAGATGCTGTGAGCTGCATTGTGAGTGCTGAGAATTAAACTCAGGTCCTCTGGAAGAGCAAGCAGCCCCCTTAACTGTTGATGAAGGGAGTGGGCCTGCTTTTCATCCTACCTACCCCACTAGCTTACATCTGAAATAATCACACAGAAATTGTATATAATTAAATTACTGCCTGGCCCATTATGTCTAGCCTCTTCTTGGCCAACTCTCATATCCTGATCTAACCCTTTTCTAACAATCTGTGTTCACCATGAGGTAGTGGCTTACTGGGAAAGATCCTAACCAGTGTAAGTCTCAGACAGGAGTTTCATGGTGTCCTCCTGTCTGTCCTTCTTCCCAGCATTCCATTCTGTCTACTCTGCCTACATAATTGCTGCTCTATCAAAAGGCCAACACAGTTTCTTTATTCGACCAATGAAAGCAACACATAGACAGAAGAACCTCCTACACCATTTAACCGCTGATCCACCTCTCCAACTCCCACCTCTCCAGCTCCCACCTCTCCAGCTCCCACCTCTGCTATTGTTTTTGAGAGTAATTAGGTAGCATCTGTCTTTTGACCTATAGTCCTGTTTCCAAGGGTTTATTCCACAGATATGCTTGCCAACTACATAAAGGTGTATTTATATTGTGGTTGCTATCCCATAGTTCAAAAGGACAGCATCAGAAATGATTTAAATGTCCTTCCCCAGGGATGAGTTGAGGAAATAGTGATCTGTATATGATGTCAAAACTGTGGCATTCAAGCAACAGGCAGAAGCGGGTTGGAGAGATGGCTCAGACATTAAGGGCTAAGTTTACAATCAAAAATAAAAGATGGGGAAATCTGCATGTGGCTGATGTGTAATATATCTGTGATATGAAAACAGTACCTAGTGAAACAAGACAGTGAGATTCTGTTTTTAAGAGAATTAGCAAAATGTCTGCACATTTGTATTTGCACAGCAAACTATACAGAGGGTGATTAAAAGTTCTCTAAGCAGATACACATGGAAGAAGCTGCTTGATTCTCTTTCTCTTTCCTCCCCTAGAACATTTTGACTCCAGAGCTTGCTTTTGTACTGTCTTTCATGATCCTCTCCTTTCCCGCCATATCCATAGCAGATTATACCCAAGAGGCAATGACATCTCTTTCAATTAACAAGTTCCCTGAAACTGTCATAACACATCACCACCTTCTTTGAGGCTTAAAACAGCATCGTCTTATTTTGTGGATTCTGAAGGTGAGAAGTTTCAGATCCTTGGAGCATCAGATTCTTGTTCCCTCTGAGTATGTTACTCATTGCTTCTGCCTCTGCCAGCTTCTGGTGGCTCCAGGTGCCTCTTTGTCTTGTAGGGACAAAATTATCTTTGCCTATGGGGCTGGGTTTTCTACCCTTCTGACTCATACTGGGGTAATCATTAGATGTAACTAGCATTTAAGGTACAGCCTAAGAAGTATGGTCTCTTCGCACTGATTTGAAAGCATATCAGACTCTTTGCTTTTATTAACATAGCAGCATTTAACATTTAAATGCGGACTGACATCTGCCATGGCAGCTGTAGGGACTTTTGTGTGGAGTATGGTTATTGCTTTCTGATGAAGATAAAGGACAAGGAGAGATTCTCTTCCCTCAAGAATCCCTCCATCTTAGGACAGCCAGGATGGGCACTGCCAAATGGTTAGAGCCCAAGTAGAAAGTACAACTGTGGACAACTGAGAGCTGAAGAAATGGGGCTGAGGGCGGGATTTTGTGGCTTTCATTCAGCTCTAACTGTGGTGGTGCATGCCTTCAGTCCCAGCACTCAGGAGACAGAAACAGGTGGATCTCTGTGAGTTCGAGGCCATCCTGGTCTATGAAGTGAGTTCCAGGACAGGCTCCAAATCTGATTTGGATTGTGGAGAGGAGAGGCAATATGCATGGCCATTTTATTTTCCCAACCAATGAGGAGACACATGTGGGTGGAGCTGGGGTAAACAGTCCCATCAAAACCCATCCTGCGCATGTGCATGGAAATGAGGTGGTTGGAGTCTTGGATTAGCGAGTGAGAGGCGCTCTGATGCTGCCCTCACAGTGCCCTGTGCACCGCTCTGCTTGGAGTAGGCTGGACCAGTGAACGGTCTCTGAAGAGGGGTATGAAGAGCGTCCAGAGTTCAGAGTTACTTCCTATTGCGACTGCCAGGGGCTCAGGCAGAGTCTGCCAGGAACTGTTGTGCTTTGGATTTTATATGTTTCTTCAAAGCCCATAAACTAATGACGCTGTCAGTGGAAGAACCGTAAGTATTTGGAGGCTGCCCTTGAAGGGATCTTGAGCCTCCGTGTACTTCCCCTTTCTCTTTGCTTCCCGGCTTCCGTAAGACTTTTGCTGTGATATACTCTGTTGCAACTGGTCAAGCAAATATCAATCGAAACTTTCGAAACCATGAGCTAAATTATTTCTATTTTATGAAGTATTTACCTCTGTTATACAGTCACAGTGATGGAAAGCTGAAGCAGAAAACATCTGATATCAGTGCTCTTAAGTGCTCTTCCCATAGACCAAGGATAACGACTGATCCCAGATATTACTGACAAGACTGTATATGACACTGGAGGGTATCCCCCTCCCCCACAGCTGAGCTGTGCCACCCCTGTGCCCTTTACCCAGATTTAGGCAACCCCATCCCCACCATGGGAGTAGCTACTTTCTAGATAAGAAGCAGTTTCTGCACCCGTGTTACTGGCTGTCCCTGGCTCCCGTTTCACGGGCAGCACTAGCAGGGATGAGTCTGTTGTTTTTCGCAATCCAAGAAGCAAGGACAAAGTCAGTAGGAAGTATTATGAGGAAGGCCCTGAGAGTGGCAGGGGTCGTGTGCAGTTATTGGAGGTTCACTGGATCCTTTTCCAGGTCAACACAAGTCCTTTCCTTTCCGGGCCCTTCAGCTGCAAACAAGGGTTAATTCCTTGAAGCAGGAGCAGCAATCCCTCCAGTGAGGCTTAGGGTAAGACTCAGAATAGGCTTCTGAACTTCTCCCCACCCAGCAGCTTCCAGAAAACTAGGGGAAGCAGGAGGGAGGGGCACTTGCTCAGAAGTTAGGCTTCCTATGAGCGGGTGACAGAAGCCCCACACTATGACAAGTCAATGGTAAAACAGAACTCAACTGTTTTCAGAACTACGATTATTTAGGGTTTGGGGGTTTTTTTGGCATGCGCATGCGTATGTGCGTGTATGTGTGTGTGCATGCATAGTTATGCTTGCCCACCACTGTGTTCACGCAGAGGCGAGAGGTCAGCTTTGGTTTCTTCCTTTTGGTTTCTTCCTTTCTTCCTCAATCTGTATCAGTCTTCACCGTTTTTTAGAGAGGTTCTCTCGTTAAACTGAGCTCACATCTTTGGCTGGACTGCTGGCTGTTGGCCCATGGGATCTGTCTGTCTCACCCCAGCACTGGGGTTAAAGACCAGCTCCTTCACCTGACTTTATGTAGATGGAGTCCAAATTCAAATTCTGTTTGCTCAGCAAGCACTGCTCCCACTGAGAAATCTCTATGCCTCCTATTTAATTTATACTTTAAGAATAAGTTTTGTTGTGTTTATTCCAGGCTCAGAATGTGATGCTTTTGCCAGATAGTAAAATACTCCAGTAGTGATCACAGTCCAGCGGATCAGCTCTTAGCCTCTCACTTTTGTGTGCATTGTTGAGCACAACAAAAATTGATTAATTTAACAAAACCTTTGGTTAGGACAGTTTTATGAACTCTAGCCCCACAGTTGTATGTTACAACTTTGTGTGCCTTTTTACAAACGTACACCTTCCTCTTTCCTCTAGGACTTGTCCGGCCACTGCTAGAACTGTTTTAGGTCCCATGGATAACTTCAATTGCATAGTGTTTTTCTTTCTGTGTCTAGCTTATTTCATTTAGCACAATGCTCAGTTCATCCATGTTACAGCAAATGGCAGGATGGCCTTGTTTTGTTTTGCTTCATTTGTTTGTTTTTGTTCTTTTTTTTTCAAGACAGGGTTTCTCTCTGTAGCCCTGGGTGTCCTGGAATTAGCTCTGTACATCAGGCTGGCATGGAATTCACATCCCAAGTGTTGGGATTAAAGGTGTGCACCGCCACTGCCCGCCCAGGATGACCTTCTTTATTAGAGAATAGTAGTCCTTTTCATACATGTACCGTAGTTTATTTATCTTTAACATGTATATCCTCATGCCTGAAGTGGCGTTTTTTACAAGAGCCATGGCATGAGAACAAGTTGACTACTGTCTTTGTACTTTTCTCCCTTGCCTCATTCCCTACTGTATTTCCCGACTATCTCCTTAGCCCCATGTATTAGATCCCTATAGTCGTCATAGGAAATGGAGTGGCTCAAACAGTAGGGTTGTTATCTTCCACCGTTCTGGAGGCTAGAAGTTCCACTTCAAGATGCTTCAGGGTCACGGACCCTTTGGAACCCGAAGGGAGAGCCTGCTGTGGTCCTGTCAATTGCTGCTGGTTTGCTACGGTTTGCTTGGAGCTCCTTGGATGGCGGCTGCAATCTCTGCCTCTTTCACATTATTCCCTCCACCTTTCAGAATTCTCTGGAAGTAGAAAAGGCAGCTCACCAGATGAGCCAAGAAGCTCACGTCAATCCCATTAGCCCCCTGTACAGAGAAGCTGTGTGATGTTTACGAGTGCAACGATTTCTCTCTTTTTATTTGTAACCTAGGAAACAGAAACTTATCTGTCATTTATCTATGTTTGCTTTGTTCACCTTAAAATTTTATGCACCCTGCATTTATTTTACAACAATGTCTTTTAGATTGGGGAAAAATACAGGTATGTTCCCGCCAGCAATTCCAAACCAGTAAGTCTTTTGGAAGGCTGAAATGCGAGGCATCTTCTAGGTTTTTCAGCAAACGAACCATGCTAGACTCTTAAAGTCCCCAGGAGGCTGACAAGGGTAGCAGAGATCCTGCCGAGGATGAACTATATTCCAAAACAGAAGAGGGTGGCTCTGCTTACATTCCCCTATAACCTAACAGTGTTGGAATGGTGACAGGTAACCATGATTCTGAAGGACACAGTCGGTGGGGTCTGGTAACATGGGCTTCCCTCTGAGTATTATGGCTGAGGAGCTCAGTAATATGAGCTTGGGGAGGGCATCTGACCTCGTCTTTCTCTTCAACCTCTGGATCTACATCTGTGAAACTGAGGTAATAATTCTGAAAGTCTACCCAAGAATTAAACAAAATGTGCAGAATATTAGGCATGGCAGTAGGCACATACTAAGTGTCATTAGACAGTGGCTTTCTATTATAGCTTCCCAATTTCATCTCTGCTTTTCTGTTATAGTTAATATGAGTGGTTTCCAAGCTATTAAAAAGCAATAAAAGTAGTAACCCCAAAGTAGTGCGAAGTTGTGTTTTACAAAAGAGATCCTGAATTCCATTTGGACCTAATTCAACAGAATCAGAGAACTACATCACCAGCTCTGGCTCCTGCCCCAGGCTTTTGTCCACTGCAGTAGAAACTGGAGGACCACTGAACAATGCAACATAAACCATACTGACCTGTAACTCCCTCCAGAGAAACCTTGGAACAAAAGCACCACAAAATATCAAAAC
The DNA here is from genome assembly GCA_001685075.1 of Bramus lutescens. Classification (NCBI taxonomy): domain Eukaryota; kingdom Metazoa; phylum Chordata; class Mammalia; order Rodentia; family Cricetidae; genus Bramus; species Bramus lutescens. The sequence continues at coordinate 92,921 of LOEQ01000022.1, read as the reverse complement.
ACAGCTCCTTCCCTATTCCCTTGCTCTCCTTCCTCTCCAGCCTTCTTCCTAATCCCCCTTTCTCTTTCTGGTACCTTCCAAGAGGGTGGGAATTTTGAATCAATCAGGATATCAAACTGTAGCTGCAACTCAGTTCCCAACAAAACCATTGGCTGTCCCAAGTGATCAATTGTTGGACTCCTTGGTTAAGTGCCAGGACAGAAGTCTTACAAACAGTGTGTGTCCATTGAGGCCTGAGTCTATGTCAATGTCAGAGCCTCACATTCAAGGCAAGAGTGTAATATTAGTGCCTAATTCCTAGCATTGGGAAATTAAAGCTTCCCTTGGGGGGTGGATGGAAACCACCAGCATTTGTGACAACTTGTGTTATAGTCTCCTGAGAGACATTACTAAGATGAACAGTGTATGAATCTGAATTCTAATACAGGGCTTATAACATGTGTTCTGACAAGCAAATGGATGCTATATTATAGTATAGTGGGTAGAGCTTCAAACAAAAGTTCTTGAGGCTTGGATTTTGATGTCAGGCTTCGCTGTCTTGTTCTTTTCCTAATTCTAGGTTAGTTCTGCTTTTCTCTAAGATCCTCAGGCAGGAAAAAAAGAATAATTTCTTCCAAACCAATGTATCAATATGAATATTTAATATCATTAATATTCAATAAATATACAGAATACAATGTACACATATATCATGTAGAAAAATCATTTTCTCAATTAGATTTTTTTCTTAAAACAGTATGAGAAGTTTAGTTTAAAAAAACAAGACCGGATGAAAACCAGGATTGGTATATAATCTTTGTAACATTTTTGAAAATCAAGTATTTACTATTTTAATATATTAAAAATGGCATTGAAACTATAACAAGTGTCATTTCGCAGGTTGAGGAAAGCAGGCCCTGTAATTCCCTAATATATCAATACCTGAAGCACCCTAGTAGAATTATCTCTCCGGGATAGTGAGCAGCTTTCCTAAGGGACTGGGATATCACTTCATGACAAGGGTATATGGTGATGGTGAGAAGACCCTAAAGATGGAATTGAATTGTAGCTAATCAAAAGAGAGAGCATTCCAAGTGGGCTTGGCATGATCACATGGTCTCTTTGTAGAGATGTGAGCATCAGATGTGGGAAGAGTCAGAGGCTTTCTCACGGAGGCATCTAAGTCCTGCAGTTTCCAGTAAATGAATTAAAAAAGGATCCCGAGTCTCAGAGGAGACCCAGTCTATGACAGCATCAGCAAAGGATGCACATACATTGTGCCCGAATCCCTGACCCTTAAATAGCATATTATTTTAACTGATACCATGTTATACAATAATAAAAAGTTAATATCATATCTTGATTTGGCTATAAGGGCTGTATGATGTGTGATTTGTTATCTATAGCTATAAAGTAATTTGTTATCAACAAACATAATTAATGGCTAAAACCTATGTGAATGAATTCTCTTATAATTCTGGAGGTTAGAAGTTCAAAACCAGCCTTTCTAACTCAGCATTAGACTGTCAGCAGGGATACCTCCTTCTGAATGCTCAGAGGGGAGGTTCTTGCCTCCTTGGGCTCCTTGTGTTCCATGGCTTCATCTGCTTTTAATGACTATCACTCCAATCTCCACTTCCATCACTCCAGTGATTATGTCAAGACAATAGATAGTCTAGGCTACTCTTCCCATCTCAAGGACTCTAAATCATGTTTGAATTCCCTTTGAGTTTAAGGTGACATTCATGAATTGCAAAGATTAAACATGTACACATTTAGGGGAATATTATTCATACTGTCAAAACCTTTCTTCTAGTTCTTAAAACTTCATACCCATGTCATATTTGGAATATGTCAAACTTGAGGTACCCCAAGTCTAATCCATTTTCACAGCTGCTTGATACTGGGATGACTCTAAGTATTTGCTGTGGTTTATGTATGGACGGTGTTCCCCTAAGGTCCATGTGCTAATGGCTTGTTTCTCACAAGGCACTATTGGAAATGCTGTGAATCTTTAGGAAGTGGGATCTTAAGGGAGATCCTTAGATCACTGTTGAGTGCTTTACAAGGAATTTTGCAACCCACAGTTGGTTCCTGTGGGTGTCTTTTTCCTTCTTTCTTTTTTTCCACCCTGGCTTAAGATGTGGGTAGTTTGTTCCTTATTACAAACTACTTATTACAACACTTTTTTTTTAACCAGGAGCTGAAAGCAATGGATCCAAACTCAGACTTGCACACTAAAAACTGAGATAAATAAACCTTTTTCTAAGTTAACTGCTGCAGGCATTTCATTGTAATGCATCTCTGTCTAAGAAGTAGTGATATAGGTAAACTCTGAACCCTCCATCCCCTATAATAATGGAACTGTACCCAATTCCCAGTTGTGACTGCTTAAAGGATTGGTTAGTAAGCATATTGACTCAGACATATATTTGTCAGATGCCCTGGTGCTTTCCTCTGCAGTGTTCTTAGAAAACAACTGTGAGGTCAAGCAGTCTTGTTCTGAATGTCTGTTCTAACTCCTTGGAGAGTTGCTGAGAATCATTTATACCTGGTTCTGAGAGCCTATTCTTAGACTTTCTCAATGTCCTTTAAGAAGCATCTGGTCTTTATGAATTGATGTCTCTGGACGGCTTTGCCTCTTTGTTGTTCTTTGCACAGTACTGGATACTTTAGCAGCAGCAGGAGTGTTGTGTAAAGTCAAAGATCACTGCATGTCTAACTTGATACTCTGTCTGTGGTTTGCTTGTTTTATTTATGAACAAACAAATAGTCAATGGTTGCTCCCTGTAGCAAACTGTAATAAGACAAGGCTGGGTTTGCTCTCAGTGTGAGAGTGGGATGGTTATAGAGTTATTACCTTCTGCTTGGTCAGAGTCCTGGTGCATTTCAAAAGGTAAATTTAAGAGACTTACAGAGGCTTGGATACTTGTCTAGGGCAGGCTCTTCAACATGATGCTTGATTGGAATGGTAAGAGCCAAGCTGTAATTGCTCAGGATTAGTAGATACACCAAAGCAAGACCGAGAGTCAAGGGTTTGGAGAATCTTGGAGAGCAAACAAGTATTTTAGTTGCTGAGTGCTGTCTATGAAGAATTGGACAGTTAAATGGTAATTTAAATGGATTTCATAAAAAGCTTCCAAAATAAACAATAAAGCTATTTGCAACCTTTATCTTCCTGAAGAATATTTTTCCTGAATAAGTGGGGTCAAGCTGATGAAGACAGTGGCATAATAAAGTTGCTATAACATTGGTTGGAACTGTAGATGCAGATGGCTTAGTTATCACAACAAATACTTTTAAAGCACATACTCAGGAGTGATGAGAATATAATGATGAGCAGAAGGGATATGGAGATGAAATTCCACTACAGGAATAGCTTTAGTTGCATACAGAAATAGAGGTTACACTGATAAATGCAAATGGTGAGGGATTAAAAGACTGACACCTAGTGCTGATTATACCACCATGCAGTGGGCAAAGCCTCAATCAGTAATCCAGAGATGTAGACCTCCGCTGACTTGCTCTTTGCGCAATCCTAGGTAATTCTGCTTTTCTCTAAGATACTTAATTCATAAGTATGCTTTTAACATTGCATACCCAAGACCTCAAGGTTAAGGCACGAGCCCTGTAAAAAAAAATAGTAAATAAATAGAAAAACAAAGAAGAATTCACAAAGCATACTCCAGTTTTTACAAATGTAAAAACATCCACCAAAGTGAGTCGGTCATGTTACCTAGGATGCATAAAAATCTGAAAACTCTGTGCTGTGAGAAGGAGGGTGGCATGGATTACTCGGGATGCCAGCGATGTGCTATTTCTTTATCATGTTTTTAATTATGCAAGTATTGGCATCAGGACCATTTTTAAACTGTGCTTGTGTACTTTTCAGTTTTCATGTTTACATTTTCACAGCAAAAATATGGATGACACAGCCAGTATAATATGCTATCATCTGATGAGTGCTGTGACAGAAAGAGCTAAAAGAACGGTAGCAATTGCTGCAGCATTTTATGGCAGATTGAAAGTCAATGTGGAAGGCAAAAATGTGCTTTTGGTCAAAATTTCTTAAAACCCAGTAAAATGATGAGTTATAACAATACAAGCATCTTTTACTAAATCCAGCAAAAAGCATAGAACTATATTTTCATAATTTTAAAACATGATATTCCCCAATGTAATAACCCAGGAAAGAGGTGATAATAACCTTGGTGAAGATAATATTATTGAAACAAAAGAAATATCAGTGATAATTAAATAATAGGGGAAAGATAAAAAGTCATCCCTAGTGAGGTACCTTAGACTCCCAAAGAATGATTTGTATTCTTTTATATGTGAATGTTAGCTTTTAAGCCTTTGATGGTCACATTATAATCCATATAATCACAGAGGTTAGATACAGAGTAAGGAAACAAGGCAGAGGAAGGATCTGCCAAAGAAGGAAAAATAGTATATATAGTTATAGAGAGTTAGGAGGTTGCAAATAGAGGTTTCCCTGTCCTGCCCCATCCCACAGTCACTTTTAAATGATCACACAGAGGCTTAATATTAATTACAAAATGCTTGGCCAAACAGCTCAAGCTTATCACTAACTAACTCTTACTTTTAAAGTAACCCATTTCTATTAATCTAAGTTTTGCCACATGTCTCATGGCTTTACCTGTGCTCTAATACATCTGTTCTCTAGATGCTGGCTGGTATCTCTCCTGACTCCAACCCCCTTCATCTGAGTCCTCAGTTTGATTGTTCCACCTGACCTTATCCTGCCTTGCCATAGGCCAAACAACTTTTGTTATTAACCAATGGGAGCAATGCATATTCACAGCATATATAAAGATCATCCCACAGCAGGGGGGAGACTGGAACAGGAGGATTAAATGGAGGAGGGAGAGGAAGAGAGGGTGAGGGAGAAAATATGGGGAGGGATAACTAACATTAAAGGCTCACTTGAGGATCATATGAAAACCAACTACAGTAGAAGGTTCTTAAAATATATACATATATGAAAGAAATATAAATGACGGAGTCACCAAATAATGGAGGCAACAAAATCCCAAATGTTATCCTTCACCACCAAACTAAACCTCCAGTACCACACATGGATTACATCTAATCAAGTTATCGATCAAGGGGGCTCCATGGAAACCCTCAGACAACCCAAGGCTACTGTTAATGCTATTGGTTGCTCTACACAAACTGATAGTAAGGTCCTACTGCTGAAGACAACACCTACATAACTCACTAAACACAGAGAAGTCAGGTTGGCTCCTACCTAGAGCCTTTCCCCTTACTGACTAATGTTTATGGTATGGAAGTTACTATGCACACTACCAGAAGAGAAAGGTAAACACCAACCTAGCTACAAACTCTTTCATCTACAGCGGTGTCCTGACTGAATGATGCACTGGTACAATAGTTGCACAAAGCTTATGGGAGTAACCAACCACTGTAAAACTAGGAATGACCCACTCTATCTGATGAAACCCATGCCTGACACTGTTCTCTGTTGGCCAAGAAACCTGAGACTAGACAGGCCATGGATCTGGGAGAAAACCAAATAGTCTGCTAAAGGGACGAAGCAACAAATGATGCCTGGGTACATTTCAGATACCCATAGATCAGTGTCTTATTCAGCCATCATCAGAGATGCTTCCTCCTGCAGTAAATGGTAACTAATACAGAAACCCACAACTGGACAGTATGCAGAAAGTGAGAGACCTTGGAATGTTTCCATCCAATCCTTCCTCTAAAGGCCTGGGAAGCCATGCAGAAGAGAAGGTGGAAAGCTTGTAAAAGCCAGAGAGTGTAGCAGCATGCACAGGGCCTGCACAGGTCTAAGCCAGATAGAGTCCCAGTGCTAAGAGAGTTAAGTGAGCATGAAATCCTACCCCTAACCAAGAAGCTATCTCAACTGACAACCGCTTATAAAGAAAAGATGAGTTTTCTCCAATGGAGTCTCACTGGGTATATAAACTACAAGCCCCATGCCCAGCAGTAGTTGGCTAGCACAAAATAAACTCAAAGGTATTTTTGAAGATTTTTTTTTTACTTATATTGCTTTGTTTGGGCCACCCCTTCTTGTCTTTTACTTGTACATTATGGTGTCAGGTCTTATGTCTTTATGGTCTGTGTGAGTGTTGTGGCTTTTCTTTTTCTTTACATTTTAATTTGTTTGCTTGTTTGATTTGTCTGGCTTTGCTTGTTGCTTGTTTGTTTAAGAGAATAAGAAAGAGGGCATGGAGTTGGATGGATGGGGATGTAGGGAGGAAATAGGAGGAGATGAGGGAGTTGAAATCATCCTCAGATATTTTGTATAAAAAGAAATGGGTGCACCTGGAAATACGCCCAATGCAAACATATATTTCTCAGAAAATGTCTTTATGTAACACAGTGTAACACACACACTCATACCAATGAACACCATTTTTAAAGAAAACCATGTGTTCGTTAGGAAGAAAAAAATAAATAGCCCCAAATAGAATTAAAGAGAAAAAAGAGAATTTCATCAACCAGTTTGGTAGTTACTTGGAAACACAATACTCTCTACTACACACATTGCCTGTGTTTATGTTAGATGATAAAATCCCCCTCTCTAGCCACAGTTTAGTTACCACAATCACTAAATTGAACTTCGCTGTACTATTTTCCCATCCTGAATCTATATTCACATTTCATCAATTGGCCCAAATAGAAGTTGTTCTGCGTGTTTTTGAGGAGCCATCCAGATTATGCTTTTGCCTCACTGGTGCTTCCTGTCTGTTAGACTCCTGAGATATTGTGCCCCTTGGTCGTGACACTTCATAACAGTACAGGGTGGTCAGGTTGGGTGTATCTACTTCCTCATGGGTAGACAGAGTGTATGAATTTCAACTGGTCTTTTAGATGTGCTGGCCTGCCCACATCTGTGAGTTGAAGTGGAGACTCTTGTTGATGTGTTTGGTCTTCTCCATGCCAACATGTCTTCCTTGAGCAGATCCCACCTACCAAATCAGCTGTTTTTACTTGGAATATCCTCAATAACCAAAAAGAAAACTGAAGCATAAAATCCATATTACCTAATCAGAGGCGAGTCCTCAAGATGTTGTAGATTTTTAACAGCCCTGACTTGATGGTGATGCAGAAGGTTGTGGGGGTAGTGACGGTGAGTCAAGTCATTATAGCAGAGGTAACGGGCCACTGAGTTTGTGCCAATACAATACTGTTTTTTGCTAGAGGAATTAGATGACTAACTTCCTGATTTGGGCAGCGTCTTGGATTAAAATGAGTCGACTTAAATGATTATGTTAGCTGGATTTAGAGTTCTTAAAATACTTTCAAATTAGAAGACTATCCAACATAGGCACAAATCAGCACCATCCAGGAGAAACACACAGAATCCAGCCACATGCCCCAGAAGTTTCTCCTTCAGCCACACAGTGTTTACCTCAAAAAGAAAGAGGAAAATGGAGGAAGAGAACTGTGATGTGAGGACATCTTTATGAATTTTCATCTTTAAAAGATCATCTGTCAATATCTTTGCTGAGTTAATGTCTGGAGTCAAGGAACTCTTTGAGAACCATCTGAGATCAAAAGTATCTACTACCTATTACTGTAATGAACAGCCCCAATTTCCCAGCAGCTGAGGCAGTACCTCTTAGAGTCTTCAGGTCTAACTAATTGAAATATGAAACAAGTTAAATATAAGTTCACATCGAAAAATACTTTTCAAGCATAAGTATGTCTCAGATTCTAGGTGAGGAATTGACCTATCTATCCTAGTCAGGGAAAACTATCCCATCTTGTTTATCTACCCTGACTCTACCCTGCCTGACTACTCCGGAGAGCTCTCAAGTATGCCTGTAACCATCCTAGAAAACCCTTTCTAGAGTCCTAACTTAAGAAAAAAAATTCTAGTTTTGGGGTGTTCACACTTGTAGAATATAAACGATTTTACTTTGCCAGAGAGGGGTTTTCAAGAGACCACATTATAATCAGGAGCAAGAGAAGAAAATAACAATTTTAAAAAATCAGACAATAACCAGCAGCTACCAAAGACTAAGAAACCCAACAATTTTTATTGTTCCAAGTGTAGTGTTTCATTGTGTAACTACCCCATTGCCACTACTGTTTTATAGGAAGATCCCAGTAACCCAGAAAACAACTTTGTATTTAGAATATTGTTTAATAGTTTCATCCTTTTTAAGAAGTAATAATAGAATTAATCATAACCAAACACCATCAAAGAAATAAAGCAATGATGACATGTTTGAGAGATATAAAAGCCAGTAAATATAAGGTGACAATGTTTGGTTGTTTCATAAAAGGAAAACCTTCCTTGTGTGAGGAAAACCCATCTAGAATAAATTGTTCTTGAGACTTCCAAACCACAGTTTTCCTGCGGTTACTTTTAGGTTTGGTATGTCTCAGGTGAGCGTGCTGAGTTGAAATTATATGGATAGTTTTCTTAATGTCTTGTTTTCCTTGGCACATGGAGATCCAGTTCTCTCCAAACAATTAGACTTCGAGGTCATAGTTTCAAGTGACTCAAGTCATACCTGTTGCTTTGAGTAAGAGTTGAACAAGCTGTTAGAAGCCCTAGGATTCATAAACATCAGTTAAGCCACTTTGCTGGGGGTAGGGAGAGAGTGTGGGATATTTCATGTAAAGAGTATGTCTTTAAAAGACAGTGGTTTCTAGGGGGTCCTTTTAACTCTCAACCCTTCCCTGCACTGAAGGATTGTTTAATTAATACCCATGTTCTGTAAATTTCTATGCTTCCATTTTGCAGAGAAAGATAAATATGTCACAAAGCTGGGCTGTGCAGATGGACAGAACTCTCTTAAAGCAGGTCTTTAAAAAGTGGAATATGGATAAAGACACAGAGTGAGACAGTCAAGTGTCAAAAGAAATCTGTCGGCTTTTTAGTGGTTGAATAATTCAGAAGACTCGTGGTTCGCCAACTTCTTAATTTCCTGCTCCCCTTTCTAATTCTTTCCTCTTCATCCTGTGATCTTTCTTTCCTCTTCTCAAAGCTATTTGCTGCAGAGATGCCCTGGGAAGCAGGTGGCCTTCCTTCTATGACAGCATCTGCTCCTCCGAATGAGGGGAGAGAGATCTAAAGGCTGAGGAAGTGAAGTCTGTACCCCCCACAAATGCCTTTTAGAAAGACAACCCCGGTTTTTAGTTATTTTTTGTTGTTGAATTGATTGGAACACTTTATTGTTCATAGTAAAACAAATTGTCTAAAGGCAATGACCCTACTACTTTCTATTTCTGATACCTGAAGCTGTTTCTTTCCAGCCCTGCCCCTTTCTTCTTCTTCCTTTTTTTGGAGGCTTAGGTCTCTTCCCTAGGATTTACAAATGGTGTGGGCGGCTGCAAACACTTGAAGGCTTTTCTTATGCCATTTGTCAGTAATATCACCACACTGAATCCAGCCTTTGTAGTTGCGATTGTTAGTGACGTTTCAAGGCACAATGGTGGTGATTTTTGTTTTTGTTTTGTTTTTCTTCCTTCTTTCAGCCTGGAGGGAAAAAGAATTCCCAGGAGAACTTCTGGCTGCTTGTTATCACACCAAAACAAGGAACCAGAAAGCATAAACAGGAAGACTGAACATTAAAAAAAAAAAGAATCTGTCTTGAATGGATAGTGAGGTATGGCATCTAGAACAAGATTTTTGTGGATCTGAATTCAAGCCATGTTCTGCCATGTACTAAGTTTTATGTTTTAGGTTTTGCATTTTAGATTCTTGCCTGCATGTAGGTATGATGGATAATGTCACCTGTCTTACAAGTAGCAAGGAGAGTTGAGACCTCAGTCTCCTCGGATGGATGTATTAATGCCCACACCACAGGGTTGTAGGAGGGACTTAGTGAAAAGTACCTTACAGCACTTGTCTTGTAGGATTTTAAGTGTCAGTTTCCAGTGGGGAACACCTGCCATTTCCCCGTCTCTCTGCCAAGCCCAGATAAGCCCAGGTAAATATCCATGTGCTCTTCTAAGACAGAGAAGCCAGGATTCTTATTGTGTCCCCTGCCATTTACAAGGAAGACCTGGGTGACACGTGAGCCTGTCCCAGCCTGTCATTCTTGCAGTGAACTTGGACTTGTGAGTAATATCCTTTGTCTCAGTCTGGAGACCCCTGCAGGCAGAATGAGATTCAAGCCCACTCTTAGAAGGCACTGTAGAGAAAGGAAATCTGGACTCATTTTGGCAGAAGGCGTTTCCGTTTTGAATCTCTGCCATTTTGTCCCATCTTCTGATTTATTCCAAAGCTATAGAATGTGGTTCTACACTCCTGGGATGCCCTGAGGACCTTGAGACAGCCATTCCTGCTTTCTGAAACTACAAATGGCCTCATTCTGCCTCGGCATCAACAAACGTTGTTTGTCAACATTGTTTCTATCTTCTTATTTCCCTGATCTATCTTTTCTCCCCTAGGCAGGTATTTTCCTTCACCAGACTGGCTGGCTGGCTCTGTAATAGTAACTGTCGTGGGATCCCACATCTTCATGAGCACAAATTCAATGATTCTTGAATAAAGTTGTTAAGATAATCAACTTAGTACAACCTAAGTTTAGAAACTTTTGTCACTCCTTAATTCCTCATAGATCTGTTTGCAATCAATTCCCAAGCTCCAGAGGTCATTAATCTACTTTCTGTTTGTGTCGGTTTAAACTTTTGTTCATTTTACATAAGCAGAATATCATAGTACACATAGCCTTGTGGTTCTGGCATCTTTCACTTAAACTGCTTTGAGTTCATTCCCGTCTCAGCATACAATGGTGTTTTCCCTTTCTCAGGTTAGAAAGTATTCTGCTATCCTTGTGGTTCCCTTGACCTCTCTGGCTCCTATAATTCTTCCTCCCCCCACCTTCTGCAGGATTCCCCAAGCTCCATCTAATGTGTTTGACTGTGGGTCTCTGCATTTACTCCCATCCATTGCTGAAAGGAACCTCTGATGACGACTGAACTAGGCACCGATGTGTGAGTATAGCAGAATATCACTAGAAATCGTGTCATTGAATTTTTTCCCCAGTCCTGTTTGGTTCTATTCTAGGTCTCTGGGCTATCCAGCCACTCTAGTTTCTGACCATTCAGGTAGTGTAAGNCTGACCATTTAGGTAGTGTAAGGTGTGGCTCCCTCTTGTGGTGTGGACCTCAAGTTGGACCAGTCAGTGGTTGACCACTCCCACAAGTTCTGCACCACCATTAATTACCTAGAATATCTTTCAGGCAGGACAAATTGTAGGTCATGGCTAGGTGGATGTCCCAGTCCCACCACTGGAAACCTTGCCTGGTTAAAGAAGATGGTGGATTAAGGTTCTGTATTCCATATTACTAGGAGTCTTTTTTAGGGTCATCCTCATAGATTCCAGGGAGTTTGCACTGCACTGGGTTTCTGCATTGCCCCCCGTTATTCCCAATCCCAGTGCACTCTTCCAATACTTTCTCCTTCCACCCTCCCACCTAACACCCACTGTGTCCATCCCCACCCATCCTCAGTCCACGTGTAAGATCCCCTTCCTGGGGAGGTTCAGGTACTGCCCCCATCCTCCATTGAGCCCTCCTTGTTACTTAGTCTTTCTGGGTCTGTGGATTGTAGCATGGTTATCCTTTACTTAACAGCTAATATCTACTTGTGAATGAGTACATACTGTATTTATTTGTCTTTCTGGGTCCAGCATAATTTTTTTTCTAGTTCCATCCTTTCGGCTGCAAATTTCAAGGTGTCTTTTTTTTTCTTTTTAACAGTTGAGTAATTCTCCATTGCGTAAATGTATCACATTTTCTTTATCCATTCATTTACGGTACATCTAGGTTGTTTCCAGTTTCTGTCTATTAAGAATAAAACTGATAAGAATGTAATTAAGCAAGTGTCCTCATGGTAGGATGGGACATCCTTTGGGTATATGCCCAAGAGTGGTATAGCTGTGTCTTGAAGTAGATTGATTCCCAATTTTCTGAGGAACTGGCATATTGATTTCCATAGTGGCTGTACAAGTTTACACTCCCACATGAAATGGAACAGGGTTCCCCTTGTTTCACATCCTAGAGACATGAACTGTCACTCATGGTTTTGATCTTAGCTGAATGACAGGTGTGTGTAAGATGGAATCTTAGAGTAGAATTTGGCCCATAGAATCAACTAAGCAGAACTCATAGAGGTTCACAGAGACTGAATTGACAATCATGAACTGATCTAGGTCCTCTGTGTAAATGATATGGTTGTATAGCTTGGTGTTCTTGTGGGAGTCCTAACAGTGGAACCAGAGGATGTCTCTGACTCTTTTGCCTGCTCTTGAAACCCTTTTTGCCTGGTCCAGTCTTGATAGGAGAGTTTGTACCTAGACTTAATGTAACTTGTTGTTCTGTGCTAGATTGATATCCCTGGGAGGCCTGCTCTTTTCTAAAGGGAGACAGGTAAGGAGTGAATCGGGGGGAGAGGGAAAGTAGGAAAATTGTAGTCAGATTGTACTATATGAGAGAGGAATAATAAGAAAGTATTCTACCATAGTGTGTACCATACTTCATGTGTGCATTCATCAGCTATAAGGAACTTACATCATTTCCAGCTTGAGTTATTAATGCTTCTGTGAACATTATACTCAAGTCTTTGCACATCCATTTGTTTTTCAGACAGGTTTTTTAAATGGGCCCTTTGCTAAAATTCCTGTGTAACTGTTTAAAAAAAATTGCTAAGTCCTTTTGCAAAATGCTTGGGTCAGCTTGCATTTCTGTGAACAATGATGAGGGTGCAGTTTCTGCACATACTTCACATGCTCTTCTCTTTTAATTACCTAATTAATTAAATAATTTGAGCTGTTGGTAGTGATAACTCCATGTGGGTTTGGTTTCCCCAATGCCTGATNATTAACCAATGAAAGTAACACATAGACAGATGACCCTCCTACATCACCTGATGATATTAAGCAGTTTAAAATCTACTTGTTAGGGATACATATGACACTTTGCTTACTTTTTTTTTAATTGGGCTGTCTTATTATTCTTGAGAATTTACTTCTTTTATTTTCTGGATGTAATTGTATTACCCAACAAATGATTAGCAGTTATTTTTACCTGTTCTAAAGTTTTTCTTTCTTTCTTTCTTTCTTTCTTTCCTTCCTTCCTTTTTCTGTCTCTCTCTCTTTCTTTCTTTCTTCCATCCGTCCTTCCTTCTTTCCTTCCTTCCTTTCTTTTCAACATAATATTTTTATTCTTTATTTGGGAATTTCATAAAATGAACCCAATTACTTTTGCTTTGTATTCTACCCTCCACCCTTTCCCCCTTCCCCCACAAAAAGAAGAAAAATTACACCAAGTCCAATTTATGTTGCCCATGTACTCACTGGAGCATGGTCAAATTCCCAGTGGCCAGCCTCTTAAAGGTAACTAAGTCTGTGTTGCCATATCCTGTGGGAACCCAATCCACAGAAGTCATCAACTGTGAAGAGCTGCACTTCACCATCTTATCACAATTTTTAAGGACTGTCTTCAATGGCTTCTTTCCTGGATTGTTTCTTTGGGGGCAGGGGAGGTTGTCACAGAAAGCTTCCATGCGACTCATGCTCAATTATGAGTCTATAGTCATTGATATCACTACCAAAGAAGCTTCCTTTTCCTTAATAGCCAGCAGCACCATAGTTATTAACTTCCACATGGTTTCTGTCTGCAGCACGGACCACAGTCATCCACATGGCCTCCAGTGCCAGGACAGGAACAAGAACTACAACATGGTCCCCAGTGACAGCAAGGGCCACTGACCTCAGTATGACTTCTGGGACAGCACAGATCATGATCATCAATATGGCTTCTGATAACAGCATGGATCACTGGCATCGACACAACCTCCTTCAGTAGCATGGACTACACACTCCAGCATACCCCTTGGAGGCAGGCTGGATCATGGGTATTGACATGACCTCAGGTGACAGCACAGATCACCACTGTCAACAAAGCCTGTGGCAGCCTCTTGGACCATGAACACCAGCATGTCTTCTGGAGGCAATACTGACCACCATGGAGGTCTTTTGAGAAGGCTTAATCCAGAAAAATGAACCTTTCTTCATCTCAGTTATCTTGTTGATGCTGAGAGCCAGGGTGATCATGGAACTGGGCAGTGCACTTAAGAGCGGTGTCTGGGTGAGCTCCAGGCTGCTGCATACCACCCTGCCGGTCCTATTCAGCAGCAACATGCTCCTGTCTCCACTTCCACTTCATCTCTCTCAGCTGGGCAGTGGGTCTAGGGCAGGAATCCTGAAAACTCCAAGTCACTGCACACCTCCTGCCCTGGGCACGCACTGGCCCACCCACTGGCTCACCAGGCTGGGTGCAGCCAGGGACTGTCCTCCCACCAGCAGGTCAAGCTTTGCAAGCTCCAGCAGTGGAGGCTCCATGCCAGAGACCTGGCCCTCTGGTCCAAACCTGCAAGCGGAACCTGTCCTGCTCAGCACTGACATGCTCCTCTGTCCACTTCAGCACTCCCATACCTGTCGCTACTGTGTCTATCTCTAGTTTCCTTTCTCTCTCCTGTCAGCTGGGCTCCGATCTGCTTACCCCCTCTCCCCCGCCTCAATTTCATGAGACCACTTTTTAAAAGTATTTTCCCATAAGACCTGTCTCTTTCAGTTATTCCTGAGACACTATGCACTCTTCAGACTCATCCTCCACTGCCTCCAAGCCAGTTGGAGGTTGCATCCTTCTTCTTCTTCTTCTTCTTCTTCTTCTTCTTCTTCTTCTTCTTCTT
>LOEQ01000022.1:53426-78172 GCA_001685075.1 Bramus lutescens | reverse complement strand
TTCTTCTTCTTCTTCTTCTTTCCTCCTCCTCCTCCTCCTCCTCCTCCTCCTTCTTCGAATCTCAGTGGGAGCTCTGCACTCCTAAAGACTGGGAGGAGGGCAGGGGATGTGGCAAAGGAATAGAGTCCCTTTACCCACCAGCTAAGTGCCAGGAATCCTTCCTGGCACCCAGAGTAAAGTTTTTCTCTCTGTTCTTCCTTCATCACTACTTCCTGTCTCCCTTCCACTGTCATTTTTTTCCTTGTCTTGCTGTATCCCAAATTAACCTTGCCTTAAACTTCCCATCCTCCTTCCTCAGTACTGGGATTACCCTCCACTTCCTAAGAAGGTCTTTTAGCATATTTTTAAGTCAGAAAATGTTCAGTTTACCCTTTCATTGCCTCAGTGGCTTGTGCTCTCGGCGTCATAGCTAAGAACTTTCCGTGTAGTCAAAGGTTTTAAAGAAGTGCTCTAGTGTTCATTCTGAATGTTTTGCACTTTAGCTTGGGACGCTGTCAAGGATCCACTCAGAGTTTTTATTTTGTGGTGTTAGTACAAACATTTGTTGAAAAGACTTTTTCTCATTGGGCTATTTAACACCTTTGTTAAAAATCAATTGACCATCAACACAAAGCTTATTTCTATACTCAATTCTATTCTGTTCCATTGCTCAATATTGCTATCTTATTGACAGTGTCCTTCTGCCTGCATACTGTAGCTTGTATTAAGTAATTTTTCAGTTATTTTGACTATTTTAGGTGACTTGCATTTCCATTTATATTTTATTACCTTGTTAATTTTCATAACAAAGCCTCAAATCTGTCTGTGAACATAAGTTTCCTCTCTACTCATGGAAACACTCTTTAATTTCTTTCAGAAATGCTTTGTCCTTTTTATGGTATAAATCCTAAATTCCTTTTGTTAGATGTGCGGTCATATATCTCAGTCTGTTTCCCTTTGGTCCATGGATTATATTGCTTGCTGCTAGTGTATTGTCTAAAAAAGTAGGCTGAGTGAATCATGAAAACCCAGTGAGTAAGAAGCGCTCCTTTGTGTTCTCTGCTTCAGTTCTTTGCTCCAGGTTCCTGTCTTGAGTTCCTGCCCGAACTTCCTCAAGGATCTCCTGTGATGTGTCAGCCAAATAAACCCTTTTGTTCCCAAGATGATTTTGGTTGGTATTTTATCACAGCCATAGAAAGCAAACTAGAACACCCTCCAACAAGTAGAGGAAGTTGAAGAAAGTTCTCTTTTAATACAGGATGGAGAGATTTTAATCATGAATTAGTATTACGTTTTTGACAAATACTTTTTCTATTTCAGTTGAGATAGTCTTGTGGTTTTATTCTCTGTTGTGTTACAATGGTGGCTTATATTAATCAATTTTTATATATTAGGCCCACCTTTCACTCCCAGGACAAATTTCAATTGGTCTTTGATAATAATCTTTTTTTATTGTTTATGAATTTGATCTCATTTTAAGGGTGTTGGGGCTGGCCAGATGGCTTAAAGAGTAAGTGCACTTATTGCACAAGTGCAGCAACCTGAGTTTGAATCCCAATAAACCGTATAAAAAGCTGGGCATGGCTGTGCAGATGCTTGTAAACCCAGCTCTGTGTGTGAAGGAGACAGGCTTGCTGCTCACCAGCCCGGCTCCAGGTTCAAGAAGAGAAACTTTATCAAGGGAGTAAGTTGGAGGCTGATAGAGGACACCTAATTTTCTGCCCTGATCCTTGTCTGTACATATGGGCACAACTACATATACATACATGTGCACATGTGCCATATACACACAGAGAGAAATGCATTCCCACATACAAATACACCATATACATACAAACATATGCACACAAATATACCACACAGAAATACACAACAGACAACACACATACACACACAATACTGCAAAAAGAAATGTAGCATGTACACACACATCACACTCAAATACACCATACACACATGCACACACACAAATACACCGTACAAACATGCACACCAATACACCACACACATGTAAACCACTATGCAAACAAATGCACTACACACACATACACACAAAAACATGCAAATATATTACACATACCACAAAATAATACTACTCACACATGCAAACACACAAAATTAAGTATGTTTGCATCTACGTGTGTGAGAAATACTACTTTGCAGTCTTTGAAATGTCATCTTCACCTAGCTTTAGACTCATGGAATGCATTAGGGTTATTCCTTCTATTTTTGGGAAGAGTCTGAGGAGGGTAGATGATATTATTCTTTAAGTGTTTGGTAGGATTCACCAGGGAAACAATTTGGTTCTTGTCTTATTTTTGTTAAATAGTTTTCAAAGACTGATTAACCTCATGATAAACCTGCTCAGACTTTTCTTTCTTTATAAGAATATTTTGATCATTTTTGATTTGTTTGTTTAATCCATCATCCATTTTGTTGTTTTACAAATGTTGATTGTGTTTTCTCATAATTCTTTTTACTTCAGTAAGGTCTGTAGTAATGTTCCACTCTTATTTTACTTATCTCTCCAGTCCCCTTCTTAGTCAATTTAGCTAAATATGGTCTTTTCAAAGACCATCTTTGTATTCCACCATTTTTTCTGATCTTCATTTTATGCATTTCCTCTCTGGTACTCACTCTGTCCTACTTCACAATCTTTAGGTTTAGTTTGCCTTTTTCTAATTTTTAGGTTGATTGTTGGTTTGATAGCTTTTTCTCATTCATTTATTTTTTTTAATCTCAGGTATTAATAGCAAGCGTAACATACTCAGAAATTTCAGAGAGTAAGATGTGGATATCATTAGGACTTTATTATCCAGCCTACCAAATACTCTTGACTATCAGCCTACTGTGCATTCTTTGCTTAGATACTGTCTACAGTTAGCAAATCATATTTCTATGATAAGACAAAGACAACATTGATGCATGATGTGGGATTCCCCTCTGTATGCTATGAATATCATTGGTTAATTAAAGGACTGCTTTGGGCCTAGAGCAGAGCTATAGGGGAACAGAACTAGGTGGGGAAAACTAAATGGAATGCTGGGAGAAAGAAGGGCAGAGTCAAGGAGAAACCTTATAGCCCAGCTGGAGACAGAAGCTGGAACTTGCTAAAGGTAAGCCACTGCCACGTGGCGATACACAGATTAATAGAAATGGGCTAAATTAATATGTAATAGTTAGCCAATAAGAAACTWGAGCTAATGGGCCAAGCAGTGATTTAATTAATACAGTTTCTATGTGATTATTTCGAGGCTAAGCAGCCAGGAACCAACAAGGGGCCTCCTTCTACAGATGCATAAATATAAATAAGGCTGTACAACTACAATAACATCTGTAAAATATTAATATCAAAAGACTCTTGGGTTGGCTAGATGGCTTAATGGGATAAAGGCACTTGAGTATAACCTGAGTTCCATACCTGAAATCCACATGGTAGAAGGCGAGAACCTACTTCTACAAGTTGTCTTCTGACCTGCACACACATTCTATGGTATGTTGGCCCCGACCTACATACCTATACACAAATATAAACAAATAAATGTAAAATAAGATTCTGTTTAAAAATAGTACTTTGAAGCATTCTAAATCTTTCAGAATAATTAATATTTTTCTATTAATATAAAAGGGCCTTCAACTTATACAATTCTGAAAATTAGGCCCGAACACTACATTTAATTTACTTATTATATTAAAAGCACCTAATGTAACTTGCTATGAGGTTTCTCAAAATGGGCAGGACTTCTTTATTAGCTGTAGAGAATCTGAGTCTTCCAAATATTTCTATTTATTTGGGTGATTTATGTGGGGCATGTAAGGACATAAGTTTTTGCCATACTCACTACACTTAGAGCCTCTTAATAAGAGATTTGAAGGTACAATTTTTGTTTCTAATAAAAGCCAGGCCCTNATGGGCCAAGCAGTGATTTAATTAATACAGTTTCTATGTGATTATTTCGAGGCTAAGCAGCCAGGAACCAACAAGGGGCCTCCTTCTACAGATGCATAAATATAAATAAGGCTGTACAACTACAATAACATCTGTAAAATATTAATATCAAAAGACTCTTGGGTTGGCTAGATGGCTTAATGGGATAAAGGCACTTGAGTATAACCTGAGTTCCATACCTGAAATCCACATGGTAGAAGGCGAGAACCTACTTCTACAAGTTGTCTTCTGACCTGCACACACATTCTATGGTATGTTGGCCCCGACCTACATACCTATACACAAATATAAACAAATAAATGTAAAATAAGATTCTGTTTAAAAATAGTACTTTGAAGCATTCTAAATCTTTCAGAATAATTAATATTTTTCTATTAATATAAAAGGGCCTTCAACTTATACAATTCTGAAAATTAGGCCCGAACACTACATTTAATTTACTTATTATATTAAAAGCACCTAATGTAACTTGCTATGAGGTTTCTCAAAATGGGCAGGACTTCTTTATTAGCTGTAGAGAATCTGAGTCTTCCAAATATTTCTATTTATTTGGGTGATTTATGTGGGGCATGTAAGGACATAAGTTTTTGCCATACTCACTACACTTAGAGCCTCTTAATAAGAGATTTGAAGGTACAATTTTTGTTTCTAATAAAAGCCAGGCCCTCAATCCAACATATGGGTATGCTATGCAAAACATGTTTCAGGGTATAAAAGGTTTATAACTTAGGTATTATGTTTTCCACTGAGGTCTTTTGCAACTGAATTAGAAAAAAAATTAGTTCATCTTCATTTGTGTTGTCACAAAGCTTGAAAGCACTTGATCTGACTCCTGTCCAATTAGGATTAATCACTTTGTGTGCCAAAGTTAACCCATAACTATAAACCTACAAGAAAAGTTATGACCGAAGGAAAGAAGGTCACGTGTTAACTGCCTTCTTTCCATCATTTAGAAATCTCTAGTGGTGATCCAGGATGTTTCTGATGCTTCTTTGTCAGATTTTAGGTTTTATCAGTAGAGGTAAGGACTTTTGAATAATGGACAAAAAAATCCAAACAGAAAATAACATGGGAATTATTTTGATAATCTACTGAAGTGCAGTCAGATGGTGGGTTTTTTCATCTTGTTTCCGAAAATCACAATTCATAGAACCTGGGGGGAGTGAACATCTTGGAATCTCCTTCTCATCATAAAATGAAGCCAATATCCACTCATACAGTTTTAAGAGCTACTGGCATACTAATAGCATGCTACTGGCATAAAAAAATGCAACATATTGAACAAAGGAAATGCATAGCCACCACCCTCAAATAGAAAGCCTTTCCAATCTTGAATACTAATTACACAGTGGCAAACGTTTGGATGGCCAGCAACAAGAATGGATGCATTTCTTTGTGGGAAGAAAACAATCCAGTCAAGGGTGCCATAGATTTCCACTGACGGGGCTGCAGTGCTGAGAGAACAAATGTAGACGTCTCTCTCCGAGTTGGGTAGTGAATCTTCACTCTGCTTCTGACCCACATCACTGACTCTCCCCAGGCGTCTCACAAGGATCTAGCATATTGTTAGGAAGGTTCCCATAGGCACGATGTATTTAGTTCTTACCAGAGGAAGCAGCTGAAGACAGCTCCTTGGGTGGTCAGATGTGTAACTTTACCCCCGTGAAGTACACTGAGGCACATTGAATCAGCATCAGTTGGGTCAGTAATATTCAGGGGAAATTAATAATTGTAAATGTAACAAGTATTGCACACTCAGATTTAATCTTTAAAAATGGTAGCATAAGTGATCTAGGAGGAAATTCACTGAAAATCTGATCTCTGACCAAATATTTGTCACACATACACACACACACACACCACAACCTTTTGTATATCAACTAAGTGAGTACAAATATACTTTCACTGTAAATATTGGACTTTCAACCTCCATTATAGTGCAATCAAGATAGCATGTGTGTCTTTTGAGTTAAGGGAAAGGGCTTTATCAAAATAATTTAAAATTATTTGGAATGCAGATTTTTAAAACTTGTCTAGAGAAAGGAAGAACAGGAAGGATACAGTTCCTCTGCTCATGAGTGTCATTGAACACATGGAGTATGTACATCAGTTCCTTACACTCCACTGCTAAACAATCAAATTACTCTCAGAGAGAGAGAGAGAGAGAGAGAGAGAGAGAGAGAGAGAGAGACATGTGTGTGTCTAGAAATTGAACACATGGTCATGTACATCCTAGGCAAATACTCTACCACTGGCAAATAAGTACCTCCAGTCCTACAGTTAAATCTTGATGCCACTCAATCAAGCTACAAAGATCAAAGCCAAATTAAGTTGGGTGAGATCAAGTCATATTCCCCAAATTTGAATGCCTATATCCTCATATACCCCAACTTTGAATGCCTATATCCAAAGAAAGATTTCTACTAAAATAGTCAATAGGCTCCTTTCATACAGTTGCAAAGGTTGGGTGACTAATCCAAATACTTCCTCATCATTCATGGAAAGGAAGAGAAGTTTGTGTGGTAGACTGTATTTTGCAGATGGGCACAGTATCTCTTATTCCATTCTCAACTATAATTAATATACTTTCATTCTCTTTGGATTCTTGGCAACATGCATGTTAATTTGTACATCAAACCATTTACCTATCCAGGTATCATTTATCTATGAATGTGTATATTGAGTTTTCATTTGGATTATTTTTTTGAAAAATAGATGTTAGTATAAAAGCCAGGATTTTGGGTAAATGTATAGTAATTTAAATTTCACAATTTCCTGTATCTTAAATACTATTACCATTTTACAAATGGTCAGTGAAAGAGAACACAATTGATTCTTGTTGTGATTTAGACACTAAATCTTAACTTCTAAACCTTTAAATACATCACATTCTGTTATTTCTGCCACATACGAGTACATATCCACTACATACTTCATATGTTACGAATATGGGCTATGAACCTGGTATGACCAGATTTAAATTCTGGCCCTGGCCATTAAATACTTGATCAAGTACAAATCATTTTCTCCTGTGTGCTTTAGTTTTCTTATCTGTAAATTATGGATAATAGTAGCACATGCACTGGATAGTTGTTACATAAATTATATTAAATTAATATTTGTAAAATGCTTATAATCAGTGCCTGGCAAATAGTTAAACACTACATTAATAATTATGGTTAGATAATATATTAAAATAATACATTTCAATCTCTTATATTTTTCCCTTCAATTTTTGTATGTGTTTATGTGTGTGTGTTTTACATGTGTGTGCATTCATGTGTGCTTGCAGAAGCCAGAGAAAGACATTGGAAGTCCTGGTCTATCGCTCTCCACTTTATTCTTTTGAGGCAGATTCTCTCACAGAACCTAGAACTAGACTAGTGATGAGCAAGCCCCAGGGATCATCCTTTCTGGCCTCTACTATGCCCTGGAGTCCTGTGGTTACTGGTGTGTACACAACCATGCTCAACTGTTTTATGTAGGTTCTGGGGTTTTGTACAACAGGCATTCTTACCTGCTGAAGCAAGCCCCAAGTCCCCTTTTCCTTCAACTAAACCTAAATGTTGCGAATCATCTAAAGGAAAATTTGAAAAATAGCACCTCTGTTACTAGCCTGTCTTTCCTAAAAGCTCTCAATGTGCAGAATACAAATACCTAGTTCATTTGGTGATGATAAAAGTTTGACACAGCAAGGAGATATGTAGGGGATGCAAAAGATACCTGAGTCTTTAAGCTTCCTGAATATCTATAACATTCTTGCCCCTCACCTATCTCCTTTTCTGCTTCACGTGTTCATAACTCATAAAAATTGCTATTTTTTACACTGCAATTTAAAATGTAGCTCCGTTGAGCAGAAATGACACAAATTCACCAAAGTCATTCAAGACAGTCATTTTCAGGATTACTTGCTGGGTTTTTATGATTGGGTCATTATTGATTAGTTAGTGAAGCTGGGCATGGGGACATATATCTTTAATCTCAGCCCTCCAGAGGCAGAGACAGGCAGATCTCTGAGCGTTTAGAACCAACAGGGTCTCCATAATGAGTTTCAGGATAGTCAGAGAACATAGAGAGACCCTGTTGTGTGATGTTTTGTTTGTGTTCTGACACATAAAGCTTGCCTGGAGAAGAGCAGATGGAGCTAGCCACTAGTTAACCATAGAAGCTGGGTGATGGTGGCATACATCTTTAATCCCAGCACTCAGGAGGTAGAGACAGGAAGTGATAAGGTGGGGTAGAGACAGAATCTAAGCCCTTTCGGTGGGAGGATCCAGAGAGGTGAGAGATCATTGGTACCTGCTCCTCTGTTTCTCTGATTTTCAGTTTATTACCCTGATATCTGATTCCGGGTTTTTATTGATAAGATTAATTAGATTTATGCTTCAAGGCCCTATCTCAAAATAAAAAAAATTTGAAAAAATAAGTTAATGCAATTGTGAAGAATATGGAGACAATGTTAATGAGTGTCTGGCTGCCATATGGACTATATCCGTTAAAAATATCTATTTATAAATGTAGTTTAACACTCAGTTCTGTTTTGTAATCATGATAGAATTTTATCTCTCTTGTGCAATGCTGGTCACCTAGTTTGTGCTTTCAATTAGAGGTTTCAACTCAGTCACTTGGCTGATGTCCTTCCAGGAGCTGTTTCTATTCTCTTAAGGTCAACAGTAAGTTGGGGGGCGTCTAAGGGCAGCAGAAGGCTCAGAGAGTAGAATTTCTACAGCACATATAAGTCAGAAAGAGTGGTGCACTAAAACCCCTCATGCATATTCAACACCAAATGGAGAGCAAAGATTCTCACAACGGGGAAATGAAAAGCAGCTAATATAGTCAGAGAAAATTCAGGTGGGAGTCTCTTGGTCTGTTCAGGCAACTGTAACAAAATGCCATTCTCTGGGCGGCCTGGAAGATTAAAACCTTATTAATTAAAGTTCCAGCGGCTGGCAATTGGGAAACCAAGGCACCCGCAGATTCACGGTCTGATGGGGGCTAGGGTCCTAGTGTTGGCCATCAGATCCCATTGCTCCACCTGGTTAGAAACTGTAGATGGACAGAAGCTACTCAGGTGCAGGCGCTCAGCAGCTTTTGCATTCCTCCCTGTCCGACAGCAGCATGCAGAGGGGGTAGGTAGGTAGGCTCCCTGTCTGAGAGTTGCATGCAGAGGTGGTAGGAAGTTGGGCTCCCTGTCCTTCAGCAGCATGCAGAGGTGGTAGGAAGGTGGGCTTCCTGTCCAACATTCGCATGCAGAGCTGATAGGTAGGTGGGATCCCTGTCCGACAGCAGCGTGCAGGGGGATGGGGGGTAGGTGGATGGGAACAGCAGCAGGCTGTGCCCTCTAGCATCTGGTTTTCATGCACACCTTGAGTGTTGAGACCCTCAACTCTACAACTATTGCAGCTGTTCTGTTAGCCTGGGGGCTCAAGTTTCCTTAGCTCTCAGCAGCAACGGGGCAGACCAAGGTATCAGGAGTTCCCAACACTTAACAAGTGTTATAGATCCAGGCCTGTGGTATCTCAGGTCCTTGGCTCTAAGAGTTGTCAACCTTCTGAACCTCTTCCAGTGACCAGGGCCTGCAGCCTCCCTCCTCTGATTATACAGCCTTTCAGCTTCTTCCAGCTCCAGCGTCCTCTTCTTCTGCCCCCGCCTGGTTCTGTCTGCCCTGGCTGCTGTCTTGAAAGGTTCATAGGCCTCTTCTTCAGCTGTCACACAACCAGCTGCCTTGCTACTGCTGCAGTGTAGCAGGCAAAGCCTTTAGTTGCGGCAGCACCAGGAGAGGCAGCATAGCAGTCTCCCAGGTGGCTCCCTAAGAAAGCCTGAGCAACCTGAATCGGCACACTTCATGTGCCAATGAAGGTTTGTTGCACCAATCACAGCCTTGCCTCTTCAACACCTGTTGAGGCAGTTGGCGCTACTCAAGGAGAAATATACCTCCTCCGACCTATGTGGAAATGGTTGCAGGGGCATGTAGAGTTCATCAAGGCTGGTAATCGCCAATGGTCTAGCACATATTATTAAAGATGATTTTGACCGAGGCTGGGCCTTCAGAAGCTAGGGCAATCAGTTGTGGTCATTGTGTAGTTTTTTTCAAGATATCCAGGGAGTATTCAAAATGGCTGGTGCTGGTAAGTGTAGGCCACTTGATTGGCTGATAGTACTCAAGGCAACAGAAGAGAGTCCTACAGCTGATAAACAGGTAGTCAAATTTACCCTCCTCCAACATGTTTGTTTATTTGCAGGAGAAGGAGCACTTACAATGAGAGCTGAACTTATTATAAACCCTAATGATTTTGGCATATCTTTAACAACACTTCACATCTTCTCAGTTCCCCCAGGGAGAGGTGGCCTCTTAAGCATGCCACTAGGTTCAGCAGTAGACATCTTTTTCTTCAGCAACTACACATGCAAATAGTGAGGGAGATCTCTGGGGTTCCTTTTACAGGACTTCAATCCCATGCATGAAAGGCACTACCCTCATGACTGTAACATTGGCTACTGGATTTCAGCCTAGGAGTTTTAAAGAATACTTGAAGATTCAGACCATAGAGTGGGGGACCCTGGGGGTGGTGGGGTTAGACATGGAGGCCAGCATGAGGAAAAATCAGCTAAAATGATGAAAATGCC
Source organism: Bramus lutescens (assembly GCA_001685075.1). Lineage (NCBI taxonomy): Eukaryota > Metazoa > Chordata > Mammalia > Rodentia > Cricetidae > Bramus > Bramus lutescens. The sequence goes on along the minus strand of LOEQ01000022.1, from coordinate 67,617 downwards.
TTTTTGTAAGGAACAAGAAGGAAAGAAACCAAAAGGCAATAAAATACTACCTGTTTTCTGGGCTGTCAAAGGGAAATGGTGCAGGAGAATTGTTTATATTCCGTCAATCACATTTTAAATAAACACTGATTGGCCAGGCAGGAAATATAGGCGGGTCAACCAGCCAGGAAGTAGAGGCAGGGCTATGAGAAGGAGGAAGCCCATTCCTCACAGTCCTGTCTCAACTACCTAAGAAGCAAGATGTGATTGATCTACCCTGCTGAAAAAGGTACCAAGCCATGTGGCTAACATAGATAAGAATAATGGGATATATAAGTTATAAGAGCTAATATGAAGACTGAACTAATGGGCCAATGAGTTTATATCTAATGTAGACTGTCTGTGTGATTTTCTTTGGGGCTCAACAGCTATGGGACCTGGTGGGAGGACAGAAACCCCAACGAGCCAGGCCCACTATGCTACAAAATACAAGCTGCAAAAAAAGTTGCCCCTCCCCCACACTCCTTTTATGCCTGTCTTCATCGTGTGCCAGGATGTCCCAGTTTGGTGACCCTTTGCCATCTCTCCAGGGCACGAACAGTTCAGTGGCCAACAGATCAGCTAACAGAAGGAGGAAGGTATCTAGGGACTCATGGGAAGGAAAGAACATGGAAAGGCAAGGAGACTGACGCTGATCAAAACTCTGCAGTTACATATCACAAAGGCAGAGGGTGGCATCCTTTACAGGGTGGTCATTAAGGCCAGGCAGGGGTGTAGCTATTCAGTAGAGTACTGGGTTAGCATTCTCAGGACCCCAGGTTCAATCTCTAGCACGGTGAAAATAAGTTTTTAAATGAAATAGAAAAGCCTGTCTCATTTTGATTTGCCATATCTCAGTTTTAAACATTTTAATTCAGCAAAACCTAAATGCTGAGTTCCTGCTTTTAAAGCAGTGGAGGTAGCTAGGGAGGATGAAATCCATATGTTTCCGATTCATTTACACAAACTCGTTGAAATTCAGCTCAGTGTAGGGCGATTGAATGTCACTTAAGCAACACATAGCACAGTGATCGTTTCTAAGCCATTTTTGACGCTCCAGGAAGTCTCCAAGAATAAACAACGCGAAGCCCCAAAGGCCTCATGGAGTAGCCTGAAAGGGAAAGCCAAGAATATCTGAAGGAGAGTCTCCATTTCCAGATTCAACAGTCTGCTGTGAAGAATCCAAGGATATTTTACGATGCCCAGGAGGCAGGGAAACAGCAGTCGCCTGACAATCAGAGAGGCTCACCAGCACCAGTACCAGCACCAGATTCAAAGGGAGGAGACAGTGAGGCTCTGTGTGACAGTAAGTGGAGGTGGATGGGAGAAGAAAAGGCACCCCAGAGGAAAAGAGACTAAAAGGAGATCAAAGGGCTAGAAACAAACCCCATCATTAAAGTAGGAAGTTTTAAAGCTGCAGTGTTAATGGGGTCCTGTTACTCTCTATGTTAGCGTTCTATTGTGTTTTTATGTCTTGACTCTGCAGTCCAGTGAGGCGCTGTCCATAACCCCCGGGGTTGAAGATGACTCAGAGTGCCTTCGCCATCGAGAAGCTCCATGGCGGTGGCGGAGAAGGACTGAAAGCAAACGGAGAACTGAGGGTCAGGTGAGATTCTGGTTTGAATATGGCAAAGGTGATGGCACTGTTCCTAGGATCTATTGGACTTGAGGAGGCGCAGGCACATCCGTAGGGCAACATGAAGTAAGTGACTGAATCTCCATATTCCTCCGCCAGCAATAATACTGAAGTCTGAGACAAGCTGAAACTTGTGAGTAAAAACAGGTGATATGAAATGAATGTTTCCATGTGCCAAGTACTATCCTGAGTGTTCGATGAAAATCCTCCCGTTTATTCTTACAATGCCCTTTGCATCAGGAACAATTGTTATCCAGAACATTTATAAGGAATCAAGGCCTTAAAAGATTATTCTGTGTGAAAATGAACACGCCGAGAGCAGAGACTACAGATAGGTAACGTGAGAGGTCCCCAGCAAGCAACGAAAACACGGGACCCAACACGGGGAGCTTTGAACTGGGCCTGCAGTTCCACACCATTGAATATCATCAAGGATAACCACACATAGTTTAAAAAGCTTCTAAACTAAACTACAAAGACCAGAAGCAGATGGCCAAAACGCCAGTCAAGAACTTCAGACCCAACGCTCACACAGGAACAGTTGTGAAGAATGACTTTGTCTTTATCTGGGCTTCAGAAGAGGTGACCTAAGAAAGGGCTCAATGCATCTTCACTGGGTTCTACCCACAGTGCAGTGGTTGACAGTACTGTCCTGAGCCAGTCCCCAAGGGCAAACTTGTTAGTCATAGGCATAGCTTCTCAATGCATACTGTGTTGTCTCCTATTATTCCTCTGAGGTATCTAAGACATCCTAGATGAGTGTGATTATTATACTAATGTTAGCTTGTGTGGGGGCCAAATTTTTATGCATTTTAAAAGTCGTATGTTAAACATACCAAAGTTAGTCTGTTCTCTGCCTCCATCTCTGTCTCTCTCTCTCCATAAAGCTGAGGCTCTTGAGGGTCTTGCACGTGCTACTGTATTACAGAGCAACAGCCCCAGGCAAAAAAAAATCTATAATTTTATCATTATAAAGCCATCTTCATTATTTTTATCAGGACTTTTGTCTGACAGTTTGATAGTTACATTGTTTTTATTTTGTTTTGTCTTTGTATAGTATGTCTTTTCCTACCATCCCAATCTAAACTAACTCAAGTCTCTTCTGTTACAATACACAGTTGTATTTGTATTATTTGCTTATTTATTTATTTTGTTTTTTTCAAGATGGTTTCTGTAGCACGTATTCTAATTGCTCTTAATAATAAGAATCCTGAGTCAGATATAGGGATTAATTCTGAAAGATCAGAGAAGCAGAGCAGCCGGTCACTAGTTCTTACTTCTACCTCAAGGGTAGAAGGGCGATCCTGTCATAGACTGGATGCAACGAACTCCTGTCTCCTCCTACCTTATATTCCTGTCTCTGCTCAGCCATATCCCTTGGTGTCTCAACCTCCCTAGTGCTGGGAATAAAGGCATGTGACACCCAAGTACTGGAATTAAAGGTGTAAGTCACCACAGCCACTCTATTTCTCTTTTAGACTGGATCAATCTCGGGTAGCCAGGGTGGCCTTGGACTCACAGAGATTCGCCTGCCTCTGCCTCCTGAGTGCTGAGATTAATGGTGTGTGTCACCACTGCTTGACCTCTATGAATACCTAGTGACTTGCTCCGCACTCTGATCTTCAGGAAAGCTTTATTTGTTAAAGCACAAATATAATACCACCACAGGTTTCTCTGTGTAGCCCTGGCTGTCTTGGAACTTGCTCTGTAGACCAGGCTGGCCTGAAACTCAGAGATCTGCTTGTCTCTGCCTCCTCCTAAGTTCTGGGATTAAAGACATGCACCACCTTGTCTAGATTTGTATTTGTATTTTTATCCATTCAGATATTTATATTTTAAATATATAAATATTTATAAAAATTAAAATATTTATATTTATATAAATTTTCAGCTGTTGCATTTAGTCCATTTATATTCACTTTAATTGGAGATACATTTGCAGTAAAATATGTTAAATTTAAAGTTGTATTCCTTATTTGTTTTTTTACATTTTTCTAATTGTGACATCATCCCAACAGACAACAAATTCCAGTGCAATGAACTAAGCTAGCATCCCACATCAGCCATGCCCAGGTTATGCTGTCTATGAAACTTTAAAATCTGACTCGCCATTATGTTAATCCAAGCTCAAACATGCTTTCTGTACTATCTATGTGCTATGCTTGCCTCATTGTGGTCCTTCTAAACTGAAAAGAAGTTCATGTATTGTTATGACTTTTCATGCCGTTATGAAGATGCTCTGAAGATAAAATGATGTCTGAACAGCACCAGACAACTGGCCCTACCCCAGGCTTCCCTACCCTTGTCTTTTTCTAGAATGGACATGTTGGCCAGGTTGAAAAACACTCTGGATTCTTAGCATTGCAAACACTTAGAAACTTAAATTGACTAGAAAGAAGCTAGCCTTATTCATTATATTGCTTTAAATTTAGAGTTTTAATTCTGATGTTAAAACCAAAGTGTGTGTGTGTGTGTGTGTGTGTGTGTGTGTGTGTCCTTGGTCTGTTGAAGCCAAGTACCTTTCATGTCCTTTCCCTGCCCTTCTCAGTGCTGTAAGGTGACGGACCTGGAATTTGTATGTCTTGGGGCCTCCCAACAGCTGCTTTCTTCCTAGGATTCTCCACTGAGAATCTTTCTCACAACAGCAAGATCCTTACTACTTTGTGCATTTTTCTGAGTGGCTGCTCCATTGCTGATTTCCATGGGCAGATTTGCTGTACGCCTGACTTTCATTCAGGGACTTCTGCAAACCTCCCCAATCCCTCCATTTTGCCAGTAACAACTCCCTCATGGTTGGGTTGCCTCTATGTCTCCCTCATCATTTGCCAACAGCTGAAAATCATTGGAACCAACCACCCAGGCTAAATGTCTTCTTTTTTAAATACTTATTGTGGCTTAAATGTTCTTGTCTGGGGTGTGAAACACACACACACACACACACACACACACACACACACACACACATTCTGTGAATTAAAGATTAAAGCAATGTTTCTCCACTTTTGTGACTGTAGTCCTCTATACTGCTTGGGAACGGTTAACTATTAAACTAGAGCCAACTAGATACTCCAGGATAAGAGGCTGTTGAAGTCACTGAGTAACTGAATGTACTCAGGGGTGTGATACTATGAATACAGGAACAGTTTGTGGGTATCCAGAGATAGTTGTTAGTAGAGTGATGCTACAGTTCTGAAACAATAAACATCAAGACCAATTCCTTTCCTGCTTGGGGTACTTACTCATTCGCTGCAATAAAGTAGGGTTGTCTCCCATTTGACTCTCTTTCTATTGCTAAACAATCCCAGAGAAGTCCCTTCTACATATACTTGCTCTTCAATATCTGTCATCCAAATGGCAGTGAGATCCCTGAAGAGCTAGCAGCTGGGACTGCTGATAAAATACCATCTAAGAGCTAAAATAAAACGTGGGGGTGGTGAGTTCTGGTCCTAAGTTATTCTGGGGGGGGGTTGTGTAAAGCTTAGTTTTGATATCACGCTGATTCCCATTAGAAATCTGGAGCTCCCTGAAGAAAATGGAGCAAAAGGAATGATTCCATGGTGCTCCAGTTTTTCTTAGGGATGGCTCGGCTCCTTGGTGCTCGCATTCCCAGCTGAAGCTGTGCTCTTGTTTTATTTGTCTCAGTGCCTGTTTCAGATTTTCACTTCCTTGTTTTGAATGTTGTATCCTTTAATTACTTTGTTATACACGTGCCAAGAAGAATATTTTTCAGTCTAACTCTGCATGCCTGAAAAACACGAAGCAATTTCTCTAAATAATATCCCGCTTGACATATTATTGGCATGTGCTGCTTTCCTTCAACTTAGGCCAAGGCAGCAAAGCTTTTCGCCTGTGTAGACAGATCTCTGTACCAGATTTGATCACATATGCGTGTCCTACTGTGCTTCAGGTGGTTGAAAGTCAAATGCTGATAAAGCTGTCTCCAGGTTTGCATCCCCCAGCTGGTTACTTGTATTTGAAAGGGATAACCTAGGAATGCTCAAAATATTTCAGTGTCAACAAATATTTACTAGATGTCTACTATGGTACATGGTTTTAACAACTAAACTCACAGTTGTGTGGAGATTAAAATGAAACAGGTTGTTAAAGCATTGCGTGTTGTTTCTGGCGTGTAGTCATGCTCGATCAGTGGAATTTTGTCTCCGTCGGCTGGCATCCTGTAATGAAATCCCATGCTCTAAGTGTGGGTACTCTAGGTCCTGTGCCCCAGGATCCTGACCTTGGCTTTGTCTGCTTCCCATGTTATCAGCTTGAAGTTAACTTATGACGCATCTGCTTTACCTGCCTGCTGTTACTGTTGTTACTGTGGCTTACACATTGATATAACATTTGATCTTGGCACCTGCCATGGTCTGATGGTGCTGAAATTCTAATTCCTGAGGTGATGCTTTTTAGGAAGTGAGACCTTTGGCAGGTGGCTAGACAACCAGGACTGAGCCTTTGCGACCTCAGGAAGGAGAACACACAGAGCTAGCTCCCCTTTTGCGACCGTAATTACTGTGAACTTGCAGTAAGAAGGCAGCTCCTGAACTTTGGCCAGACACTCTGTTGGACAGTGTCTTGACCATGGACAGACCTGATCGTCTCAAATTTCTTATTTACAAGTCATCCAGTAGCTTCAAGTGACTAAACTAATTCTAGTTTATGCTTTTCCTTCCTTCCTTTAGTAATGGCAACTGCTCATATTTAACCTGGCTCTCACGTTAGCCCAGAGCTATGCTAAATGTTTTGCTAGTGCTCATTCAATCTGGTCGCTCTCCCTTTGCACTCTTTAGTAACTAAGGCTTAGTATTGTCCATACATCCCTGGTACCTAGAACACGGCAGGGCTAGGATTTGCCTCTAAGTGACTTGAGGCCAAATCTGTCATATTAAGTTCTAGGTCCTATTACCAGAGCCTTGGAGCCTCCACGTCACTCACCTGTCCTAACCCCAGGCCATGCAGACACTGTTCTGGACCCATGCTCTTAAAGAGTTTTCAGGGCCTAGCCTCTCAAAGGTCTATTGCAAAGATCTTGAGAGTTATGTAAGAGGGGAGGAACCAGCAGATTATAAGATATAAAGGTCCCTATGCAGTTCTCCTCATTCTTCTCTTTGGACACAGGGAAGAGTAACTTGAAGAAAAATAAAACATTGCTGGGCATGATACTATACTCCTAAAGTCCGGCATTCTAGAAGCTGAGGCAGGAGAATTGCAAGTTGAAGTTCAGCCTGGGCTGCAAAATGAGACCCTAACCCACAATTAATTACTTAAAAGAAATGAGTCACTACATAAAAAGAGGCCCTGCTTTAATGAGCACATAGAGAGAAAGCAGCAACACCCAAGAGGTTTGCTGTAAAGATAAACAGCTTTAAGGTTGACACTTTTTGATTAAAAAATAAGAGGGAGCCAGTAAGATGGCTGGGTAGATAGAGGAACTTGTGTGCAGACTGGACAGCCTGAGGTGGAGTCCCAAATACTGTAAAGTGACAGGAGATAACTGATTCCTGAGGGTTGTCTTTGACCTCCAAAAGCCTGCCCTGGCATGCTTGCGGGCACACACACACACACAAACACACACACACACACACACACCACACATATGCACAGACAGACAGATACAGACACACACATACACACAGACACAAACACACACATAACAATCATAATAATAGTAATAGTAATAGTAATAATAAATAATGATACAGTTGAAAGGTCATAAGCAAAACCATGTAGTAAGGGAGATTTCTCTGGGAAAGGACCCCAGACAGGGACTACAGTATAGCCTTCCTTCCCATCACTGTAGGTAATAGGCTGCTTCTAAGCTTATACATCCTCTTCTCTCTGAAGATGTCCAGGCTCCACTGCTGCTCTCTAGGCGTCTCCCTTTCCTCTCACTGCTCCACGGACCACCATATAGTGTGCTCTGAGCTGTAAGCAAGCCAATCCTGGTCAGCATCCTCCGCATGAAAAAATGTTTCTATCCCAGAGGACATATGGCTTCAAGACAAAGATGGGCTTAATTTGCATTTTTGTTGACAAAACCAATTTTAAGAGTCCATGACAAATGCTTGGTGCTTCCATTGTGGCTTAAGGTTGGGCAGTTTCCCCCTGAGTATTTCTTTATGCTGTAAGTTCCAGTCCCCAGATGGAGCAGAAAAGCCTACAGGAGCAAATTAATTCTTTTTGCTCTCCCTTCCCTCATCCCTCCCTCCCTCTCTCACTTCATCTCTTCCTCCCCCCTTCCTCCTTCTCTTCTTTCCTTCCTATCTTTCCTCTTTACTACCTCCCTTTCTTTTTGTTTCTTTTCTCCATTTTCCTAGAAGCGGTTAGATGTTATGAGAATGAACACCAGCAAGTGTCGGGACACTTGGTGGCCACCCTGGAGGGGTGGCCTCTCCTTTATTTTGGGCCATTCATCCCCATTCCTTATCTTCGAATGCAGGTATGCATTGGCCCCATAATGGTGTCTAATAGAAGAAATAAGACAGATTACATCCTGCCCATCAGACTTTTTTGCACGGAAAGCTGTCGGGGTTCAGAAAGACCATCTCCTTTTTTCTTAAGGTTATGATATAATTATATAATTTCCCTCTTTCCTTTCCTCTCTCCAAGCCCTCCCATGTACCCCTCCTTGCTCTCTTTCGACATCATAGCCTCTTTAAAAAATCATTGTTACATACATATGTGTATATGTATGTACATTCCTAAATACATAAGTACTTTTTGCTCAGCCTATGTGATGTTCTTTGTACGTATGTCTTTCGGGCTGGCCATTTGGAATCGGATAACCAGTTGGTGTGCTCTTCCTCGGGGACAAGTTCTTCTCCAGCTCTCAGCATTCCTTAGTTGCCTGTAATTTTTCGTGTAAGTGCGAGACCTCACAGGCTTTCCATTCCACATTAGCGTGTCTATTGTTCTTCTCGTGCAGCCTGTGTTGAGGCGCTCATGTTGGTGAGACGTTAAGGGTGTAGCCTCTAACATTCCTAGAAGACACAGTCTCACAGGAAACTTTCCTCCCCTCTTTCACATTGTTCCTTGAGTCTTAGGTGGAAGACTTGTGTTGTAGATGTAACCGGTGGGACTGGGCTGGACTGTGCTGCACTTTGATTGGCTATTGTTTTCTGTAAGCATCTCCATCTGTCATGGAGAGAAGTTTCCTTGACGGAGAGTGAGAACCACACTTATCCATGGATCTAAATACAAATATTTAGAATATGGTTAGTGATGATGCTGCTTTAGTAAAGTGCTGGTTGTAGCTTCTCTTCGGAGATCCGTGACTTCACATGACCCTAGAGCCAGTCCGCTGAATTCAGAGAACACATGCCAGTTCTGCACCCTGGCCACATCATTTGGCCAGTGGCACCTTGCTTTTCACTCCCATATAATTAGGCACGATGAAGGTAATTCCACTGCAGAGATATGACAATGAGAAGACTATATAATAAAGCTAGAAGAGCAGTGTGTGGACAGAGTAATTACATGTAAGCATCTTTTTATGTCTTACTGGAATATATTAATCCTTATCGCTCTTTGATTTGCATTACTGTCCGAGAAGTCCATACTTCTGCAATAACGTGTTCACTGGTATGCCTACCTGGTGGCTTCTGCGTTCCCTCAAGGCTGTAAACCACCCTTTCACATTACACACTCAGTGTCGCAAACCCGTGCAGAAGTAAAAGTCTTCAATAATTTTTTTTTTGCTAAATGCAATGATCTGCAAATGAATGATCTGCATAGAAATGCTAAAGGAAACTAAATTACATTTTATTGAATTCAATACAAATATTCTAAGTACTGACTCTGTGTCAGCTGCTATACCAGGACCTGGTCAGGCTGAGATTGAAAAAACAAAAGTTCTGGAGAAGCCTCCAATTAGAGTCTGACAGCTCCGTACCAGACATCCATCATGGATGATGGATGGAGCCTGGTTAAGCCATGTGCTCACTCAGTGCTGAGTTACCCAACAACAACCAAGCATGAATGGTTGAAGTCATTTTGGCTTTGCTGAACATTATTAACCACAGCGAGCAGATGTCCACATGATATACTACTAAATCGTATATATTATTTAAAATAAAGGATAATCAAAACTCTAATTCTGTAGAAAACAATAATTTGCATTTCCCTGGGGCTATGCTGCTTTTGTAGTTCTATACCAGTGCTCATTTGTGCTCCTCTGGATTAGCACACAGCTTTATCCCCAGTTTGCTAAATAAGAAGAAATCTTCAGTTCTTCCAAGAGCCCAGTGAGGACCCGTACCTTCCCCTAGATAGACACCCTTGCCCCCTATGGCCTAGCCAAAGGAATGGCTTGGGAGGTGACTCTGCATCCCTGCCCCCCAAATCCTGCTGTTTTTATGGCAGAAATGGTAAGTTTTCTCTTATTCATTCAAAATCCCTTTGACTGACTCTTACATGCATCTCCCACTACAAGAATGGGTGTATTGGGGGCTCCAAAATCATGTTCCTCTTCAGTGAGGTCCTGGAGTCAGAAGGAGGGTACTCTCAGTTTGTGCACATGAGAGAGAGGAGTTTCCCTAGACCCCACCTCCAGAATTTGACAATTGTTTGGGAATCTTTTTCCGGGGATTGTAGGACCTAGACTTCAGCCCCCAAAGTCCTCGTTCCTTTTACCTTCAGGAGGACTCCTGGGTGTGTCCTCAGGTGTGCTAGAGTTCCTCAGGGGACAGATATAGAGACCCGTGTTTCTAATTTTTAAAGTGAATGTTCCTTTTATGCCTTCCCCAAGCACCATTGATTTCCCTCGTCTCTTCCCTGTCTGTTATACGACTGTACTAACAGGCTGCCCTCCATATAGTGAGAGATTGGCAGGCTGGAGAAGCACCCAAGGGCTGAGCTGTGTGGGCCCCAGCTGAATGCTGTCATAGCCTGCTCACCAGGGACAGTGTCTCCCTATGCCACAGGTTCCATGCCAGGAAACACCAAACAAATGGCTTCCATGATATGATAGACTCCCCATTCTAGGTGTCTGCTTCCTTTTCTGTCCCATGGTAACTCTAGGAGTTGGTGTGGCACCTGACTGTCATGAGACAGAATTGCTCTCAGCAGCAAGTCTACCTGTCAAGTGCCTCTGAGATTAGGAGTTTCCCACTGCCAGCTCACCCTTTTGGAAGAAATGATGGGTGGGCCTCATGCCAAGAGGCAGAGCTCAAAGTCCTTCTGTGCATGTGCTTCTCAGATCCCCAATTGGCTAGATCCCAGCTCTTTCAGCAGTGTTTCCAAACCCAGCCCATCGTTAGTTTGACTGGACTGAGCAGACCCACCATCAAATGCTATCAATTTTCCTTCATACTTATGAGGCAGACTCTGAGCAGTTTGTTGGGCTGGGTCCATGTCTTTCCTTTACCCTAACTGCCCTCCTTCCGACACTTTGGATGATACAAGGCTGGCTTTGTCCTTTTGAAACAAAGCCCCTGTTCTGAGTGGATGTTCCAAGTCAGAAAGCCTGGTTGTGTTTATCCCAGGACACTGGCTAAGCATTCACATGCTTTTTATATTTGGTAAGTGACAGTATTTGCAAAAGCTGATTGCCACAGCAGGCAGAACAGAGACCAGACCACTGAAAACATGTGTCGGGAACATATGCTGGAGGCTTTTCTTCTTTGCTTGAAGGACTGACACTTCCTGCAGGAAGAATTAATTATTTTACACGTGCATAGATTATGCTGGGGTGAAAAGGAGGGCCTTGCCCCTTTGTAACCTGAGGGAGGAAACACACGCACTTCTTTCTCCCCTTATCACAGATTGCATGACCTGCAAGACTCAGCCAGCTTCTCTGCTTCATCTGCCACAAGAACATGGAAATCTTAGCTCTGGTTTGTTTGGAGAGTTAAAGTCAAAAAGTGCGGGGGAGGGGGTAGTTGGGGGGAGCACCTTCTTCAGCCTCGGGGGAAGGACAGGGAGTGGAGGCATGTGCTCACCTCCCAATTTCCAGATCAACTTGCCTTGCTAGGCGGTTGCAGGCAGCCAGGATACTTTCCTTTAATCACATCATCTTTGACCAGTGGCAGCCATGGTGACTCAGGGCAATCTAACATAGTTCTGGAACCACTTAGAACCTAACAGTCACTTCATGTATTTTCATGTAGCCACACACATACAAAAATGAATCCGAAAGTGGATCTTGGGGAAGCAGAACCAAATGGAACTCAGATTCCTGCATTTTAAGAAATTTTGCCTTTGTCATGGGTGGAAGTTCAAAAGAAGTGGGTGACGCACTTTGGGATGGAGTTGGCAAGGACTTCTTGTGTCTTGCTGGAAGTTCAGAAGCCTTAACAATAGTACAACCACCATTTAATTTTCACTCCCTCTCTCTCCTTTTCTTTTTCCTTTTGGGTTTTTCAAGACAGGGTTTCTCTGTGTAGCCCTGGCTGTCCTGAAACTTGCTCTGTAGACCAGGCTGGCCTCAAACTCAAAGAAGTCCGCCTGCCTCTGCCTCCTAAGTGCTAGGATTAAAGGTGTGCACCATCACTGCCCAACTTTGATTCTTTCTTCCACTGAAACCAGATCTCTTTCCCATTTGAAAACTACAGTCACTATGCACTGAATGGTTTACATGAGTTTCTCCAGCTACTTTCCACATTCCTCAGAGAAAAACATCTCTCACACAACTCCCAGCCACCTGCTTCTGCTGTTCCCTCTCTCTAGATGTAAAGTCACAAGGCAGGACATATGGACACACATTGAATGAATAAAGGAACTGCTTCTTATTGAACACATACTCTGTCCTTGGGATTATGCCAAGCATGCAATGTTAATAGAATTTACAGCTACCCCAGGAAAAGCCCTCAGCCTTATTCTACAACTGAAAGTTAGACAAGTTTCCTTACTTACACAACTCCATGGAGTCAAGAAGTAAATGTGAGATTTAGTCACACGTTAGCACTACTTCAGAACCTAGCATTTGACCTTGTTTATTCCAAGGTAATAGACATTAGATTTTCAGAGAACTTGGCCAATAGCTCCATGTCTTGCACCCCTGTTCACTGTTGATTCTTCCCTACAGCTTCAGTCCTGACGTCCCCCAACATAGGAGCCACCTTGTAGCCTCGTTTTCTGATTTGCTACATCCAACACTCTGGTTCTCACACCTGGATCCATGCTGGCTTCCTCTATGGACTTTTATTTCACATCCCCAGCACTGAGTTTGTCAACGGAGGCTGTTCCTTTCCCAGCTGCCCAGACCCAAAATAATCACATAGAAACTGTATTAATTAGGACACTGCTTGGCTTGTTAGCTTGGGTTTCTTATTAACTAACTCTCACGTCTTATATGAACCCATTTCTATTATTCTGTGTATCACCGCAAAGCTGTGGCTTACTGGGTAAAGTTCCAGCATCTGTCTCTTTTGGCAACTACATGGCATCTCTTCAACTCTGCCTACTTTTCCCTTCTATCTCTGCTTGGAATTCTCACCTTGCTCTATTCTGCCTTGTCATAGGCGCAAAGCCTAATAATTCTTTATTAACCAATGGTGCCAAACACATTCACAGCATACAGAGGGGAAATCCCACATCACTGAGTTCCAAGTTGCCTAACCAGGAAGCCATCCCTAGGCAGTGAAGACAGAAACTGCGGCCTTGCTGTCAATTGCCCCAATGCCAACCTCTTTCCTTTCTGCTTGGTTTCGCTGCGTTCTAAATTCTCACCACTGCGGGTGGGCTACTTGTCTCAAAAATGTTCCTACCGCAGCCTCTGCACTCCACTGCCTTTCCTTCATCTTGCTCTCTCCATATCTTCTTTTCTGTCCCTTGCCTGATGGCCCATTCCACCATTTCACTCCCCCTTGTCCCACCCCACTCACAGGCTCCACTCTAGACTTTAGCTCCTCCAGATCTGTCCCTAGTCATTAAGCAGAGCAAGCCCTCTGTGTCTTTAGACAACACAGATGCATCTTCCCCAGGCCTCAGAGGAGTTGTTCAAGGCTCAGGAATGTTTATGGTATTGTCGAGGTCACAGCCTAGACACACCAGAGCTAAGACTCAGGGCCAAGCCCTAGCTCACTGTCTCACACAGTTCCTCCATTCCCCTTCTGTCTTCTTTTTTTTTTCTTTTTACCCTTGCTTTCCTTTCTTTGCTCCTTTAACCACACCTTTTTTTTTAATTTAAATTTTCACATCTGTTCTCTCTTAGCCCATTATTTCAGCGACATTTTGTATTATGTTGAATTTCCACTTTAGAGCATTTTTCTTACTTGGAAAACACATTTGAGCCTGTTTTTAAATGTTTTTTCTATAACTTTCAAAATTGCTCTGGTTCTTTCTAGCACTTTCCTTGTCTTCTCTTTCCTGCTTTCTTAGCAGAAGAATCTTTTTTCTGCCTTCCTGTAGGTTTGCTCCTATTCCCCATGTATGATAATCAGCTCTGTAATCTAGTAATCTATTCCTGCTTATTATTTGTGAAACCAGTACCTTTCAAATTCAAATGACGAGACTGGTGGTGGTGGTGGTGTTAGATTCCTGATTTTTATCTTGGGGGAAAAAGAGAGGACTCTCCTCTCTCTCTCTCTCTCTCTC
>LOEQ01000022.1:27175-47507 GCA_001685075.1 Bramus lutescens | reverse complement strand
TGCTTAAATGAATACAATTTATGAGTTGTTATTTCGGGGTATAAGCTAGCCGTGTGGGAGCCGGGCGGGACACAAAGCAGGCCCATGCTCCTATTCACTACAGCAAGGGCTATGTCAGTTGAGCCACATCCTCAGCTCTTGTTTTCTACTTTTAAATAAATTGTGTGTGTGTGTGTGTGTGTGTTCTGAATAGCATTTATGTTTTTGATTCTTTTGTGTTTATTGAAGGCAGAGTGAAATGGTCACAACACAGATCACACAAGGTTTTGTGTAGAGGCCAAGGAACAACAGACTGACCTAAGGAATGGTGTCCTCACGGAAGGGCTGTCCTGTGGCAGGAAGTACTGGTGGGAGTGTGGAGCGTTCTGACTGACTGATGTCATCAATTAGTGGCAAAGCATCAGGTACCAAGATACGACATACCAGCTGTTTTCCTTTCTTTCTTCCTTCGTGCTTTCCTAAAAGAGTTCATCTTACTTAACAATAACTAGTAGATGCCTCATTTTCAATGTCATTTTCGTTGTATCCTATTTTATTTTATTCATGGGGGTGTTTTGCCTGGATGTTTGTCTGTACACCATGTGTGTGCACTGCACATAGAGGCTACAAGAGTCCATTAGGTCCCCTGGAACTGGGGTTAATGACAGTTGTTGGGAGTTCAATGTAATAACCAGTGTAGGATCTTTAAATGCCCCTTGGGATCATACGACTCACCATTATAGAATCAGCACTGTGGGTCAGCACAGCCAGCCTAAAGAAAGCTAGTCGTAAGGTCAAGGACTCAGCAGTTAGCCAGACATCTTCAGTTTCACATTGTAGCATCGACACAAACTGATTCACACAGTTACTGGAATGAAATCAAGCAACTTGGTTCTCCATGTCAGTATTTTCTAAAGTTAGGTGTCGTTATCAATTGGCAGCTACTTAGGATGGCAAATGAATGGCGAGCAGGTCAAGATGGACATACTGGTCCATTGCCAGTGATTGCCTGGGACATGGATGGCTGCGCTGCCCCGGCCAGGCATTGGCCCATGGGCTTTACCATGGCCACTGTGCTCAGTCTGAGACCATAATGTTTGGCTCCTTTGTCTCCCAAATAGCATTGGTGGCAAAGATCTGGCTTTCGCTACAGTTGCTCCTAAGGCCCCGTACTAAATCACAGCCAGTGATAAATTGCTGGGACATGGGAGCATGAGTGATGGAGAGGGTGTACAGTCTGNGAGAGGCTCGCTCAAACTTTCAAGTAGCTTCAGCCATAAATCCAGGACTGTCGCTTGGCGATTAGTTAGAGGAAGCAGAAACTGGAGGACAAAGCCAGGAAATGACCTTAGAGACTAAACACGGTGTATTTTATTTTAGGGCTTTTTCTCACTTAGGAGTCTGCCAGGTTGTGTAAGGAGAATGAGAGCTATCAGGGAAGGATTTGGGGGATCTGCCAGGCTTTGACAACATGTGGTAAAAGATTTACAAAGCCCGGAATCAAAGGAGGAGGATAGACGGGAGGATGTGTACTCAAGAGAAGCCACACGGGGGCTTTTTATCGCCTTCAGGGAGTTTTCTAGTAAGCCTGATGGACTCTAGGGGTGCAGTGAGAAGAGACAAGCAAGTTTCTGTGAGAGTCAGAAGGCTAAGGGAAGGGCGTGAACCATTCGGAACCTATGGGAGTTAATCAGAGAAAGGCAGTGGAGGGGTGAGGCAAAGATTAGGGTGAGTGAGGTGCTGGGCACAGTCTTACCCCCATTTTGGACAGATGGAAATTGGGGAGATATTTGAGCAAGACCAATAATACAAGAATTAAAAACTATTCACGGGAAATGAAGTGGACGAAATGTGAAAGACGTCAAGCCCGTCTTTTTGCCTGGTGCTGGGCTGTCCGTCAAAGCTGAGCCAGGATCGCCCGAATGTGACAGAGGAGACACCCCACAGCTCAGTCTGCTTCTGCTTGTGGTGTATGCTGCAAGTGGGAGAATGAGTTTAGAGTGCAGGACCCTCTGACTCCAAACCCTCCTGTGGTCCTGCTCACAGGAACAGGCACAGAAGGGTGAGCACCAGCTGGCAGACACCCACCTCTCTCAGCTTCTTCTGGCCTTGCCATGTATCATAAGAATGGTATAAGATTCCCTGGAGTGTGTGGCCAGAAGTCTCTGCTACAGAGTCCCAGCATCCCCTGGATATTTCTGGCTTATTGAATGAGACGACTATCTCTAAGCTTCTTTATTATGGAGCTGCATTGACCTAAGCCTGTCTATATCTAATGGAACGATGAACCGATGTGTTCTGTCCTAGTTAGGTTTTTGCTATTTCATCTTGCAACCTCCAGGTCACAGTTCATCACAGGAAAGACAGGGCAAGAACTCAAGGTTGGAACCCAGCGGAAGGGACTGAAACAGAGGCCATTGGGGAGAGCTGCTTACTGGCTTGCTTGGTCTGCTTTCTTATTCAGCCCAGGATACTACCTGTTCTAGGTTGATATCATCCACAGTGAAATGTGCCTTCCCACACTAACCAGGGAAGTGCTGCCACAGACTCACCCACAGGCCAGTCAGCCAGCATTTTCACAACTGAGGTTCCCTTCTCCTAAATGACATAAGCTTGCTTCAAGATGACAAAACAAACAATCAAGAACCACAGCACATACCAAGGGATTCTTCTGGAGTGATTCATATGTTATATAAAAGACACTATGTGACTCATGCCATAAATAGCTAATAATTGTTCTGGTTTATTGAGTGCTTACTGTATTCCAAGCCTGGGAGGAGCATTTTACAATCACTCTCTTGCTTGGTTGCAAGCTGCTGACCATGTAGGCAAAGTACAAGCCTGAATATCTTCAGAGAGAGCCTGTGCACCCCTTAACTCACTGAAGTCCTCACTAGGGCAAAACAGGTGGATGCACAGTAGCCTGGTAGCAGAGATCATAACATTTTACTCCTGAGACCAAGAAAGAATCTACAGCTTGGATGCTGTCACCCAGTGAGAAAGTGGCAGGTTAAGCTTCAAAGACACATTCTTTTTTACTAGTACATTTTACTCCTTGATGGCCACAGCGAGGTTTTCATGGTATGGTACAGTATCTTTCATTAAACACAAGGAAAGTATCTGGATTGTTTCCTGTGGTGGTTTCAGAGTTATGGGTCTTGAAATTAATTTCTTTTCTAAACCCATTTTTGTTCAAGGTAAGAGGTAGAGGTCTAGTTTCAGTCTCCCATGTGTTACAGTTTTCCCAGCACCACTTTGTATAAAGGTTTCTTCCTCCTCCACGTTTGGTGCTGTTCTTGAGAGGCAGATGGTTGTCACGGCATGGGCTTATTATTTCTGGTTGTCCTGTACCCTTGTTCTATGTGTCACAGTTGTTATTGTTAGTATTGCAACCAGCGATAGAGTAATGTTCACCCAGTTGTCAAAAACAGAAGGGTTACAAATGCCTTTTGTTCTATCATTATATATTTCTGGTTTAATTTGTAAATTAAATAATTGTGTCCTCACTAGCCAAAATTCTTGTTTTGGGTGCTGACCATAGAATATTAGCTTCAATTTATTCATTTACTACTCATTATTCACCAAATACTTATCAAGTGACCAAGTGTTAGGAACAGAGAGTGATTAAAATTCTTGCCCTCAAGGTTAATATATTTTATTGTAGCACTTTCAAACAGCAGGACACAATTCATTAGCGAGGCATAGAATTAATTTAGTGGGTCATGACAAGCATTAAGGAAATAAAACAGAATAGAAAATACCAGAGTGAACTTTGGGTACTATTTTATGAGATTATGGGAGTGTGGCAAATATCCTGAGCTGCAGAGTAGAATCTGTTTCTTACAACGGGCTGAGATAAAAAAGCATTGAACACAAGCACCGTTGGCCTTGTGGTCTAGGAAGAGGGCACGCAACAACAGATGCTTGCATAGGAAGGTGACCAGATGGCTGAGTTACAGGGTTTTCTTCCCCCTCAGGTGTTGCTCAGTAAGTCAACAGATGTCCGCAGCCTGAAAAGCACTTGAATGTATAGTCCAGAATCTCTCTGGGCATCGATGCTTCATGCTTTGTGACTAGACCTCTTTCTTGGTCTTAAAACCTTCTCTGTCCTCTATTCTTAGGGCTAACATTAGTGACCCATTCTTACAGAAAGCTGAAAATACTCAGCATACACATGTATTCTCACATTCTTTCTACATTTGTAGACTCGGAGTCTTTCCTTATCAGAGGGTCCATGAGTTCTAATCATACAATCACATGACTAATGTCACAAATAGCTGAAATATTTACAGGGTTGGGTGGGAACCAATGAGTGTAGCAAAGCCGTCAGACTTGGCAACCTTCTTAGAAACCTAGTAGTATTTTGTTTGCTCAAGGTTCCAAAGCTCCTGTACCAAACATGGGCTCAGTATAGTTCCCTTTCTATTGGCCTGCTCTTGCATGTATGTGTCTTTCAGGATGTGAACAACAATTGTTTATTTTTCCTGAGCACTTTGTCAGCTTTCTGGAAGATCTTCTGCCACATCTGAGCCTGGAAATCTTTTTGTCCCCCATTCCCCCAAGTTTCAGCCAGAGTCCAGACCACATAGTCTCATTTTGTTTAGGTTTATTTTTCTTTAAGTAATCTTCCGACGAGGCTTTGAAGCAAGCACCCTAGGATAGTAGATGAGAGACGCTCACACCTCTTTGAAGGACTGTGATTCCACTCTGCCTGCCTGGAGCCCATGCCAAGCAGCTCTAAATCGATTCCCAGAGACAACTGGGAAACCGGGAAGGCGTCTCAGTGGAAATGCCGCTGGTTACGGGCAAGAGTCACTGACTCTGTTTTGTTTTGACTTTCTTTCTCTGTGTTTCTTGAGAACCACACTCCAGCACAGCAGGTCCATGACTCTGGGTTGCCCGCAGGGCTTTACCTCATTTTAAACTGGATTCCTCAGCAGAGAGGCGGGCACTCCTTTGAGATGAGCCATTTGCCAGCGTCTAGTGGAGGGGGGCAAGAGGAACAATTATTTTTCTTTCTAGTTTGTTTTGGAGAAACAGTTGCTTCCCTAGACAGTTGGTTAACTTTTTTCTAAATCTGAAGAAAATTACTAGCAACAAGAACGGAGCAAATAACGAGAAAGTAGGTGCCCTAAGGCTAAACAAGTTGTGCTTTCTCTATCTGGCAAGATGGGGAAAAGGTACTTGACATAGTTCAAGATTGGTGGGAGACAAAAGGCTTGAAGACAATGGAATGTATTAAGCCTTTTGACTTCCAAAGAAATGTGACATTCATAGATGAGTGGCTACAAAAGTTACATAATCTCAAAAAGTAGCAATTGCTACCCAGGTAATTATTGACAGTAACCAAGGCTGCCAATTTTCTTCTCTTTACTCTGTTACCTCCTGCTCACTTCAATGAGACTTCCATTTTTGTTTCCATGGAAACACAGAATAGTTTACATGAAATATTTCTTAAAAGCAACCACGGGAAACCCATCCTTTGTGTATTAATCTTATTAACTGCATCCTGTTGTACCACTTTGATATCAGATCAGAAGGATCATGTTCTCGGATCTTGCTCCCATGTCCTCACTCGGCTCTATTTTAAAGACAGAGAATGGGTGTGACGTGAGACTTAGTATGCTGTAGCCTTCAAGACTGAGTGGACAAATTCTTCACTGCTTAGTATATAAGTTGCAATAGGCATGCTGTGCTATTTTTTTATGTTAGCCATAGAAGCAGTAATTCCCATTTAAACCTAATTTCAAGTTCTGTTTTTATGCCATTCCCATGGTTGACTCAAGATCTCTGCCTTAACTATGCCCACACCTCTCTTGCTTATCTTCCAGGATCAACTAAATTAATGAAGGTGAACCTGTCTAGAATAATGCCTTGCATATATGAATTTCAACACATGCATCTTAGTCCTCAGAAGGTTTGTGATATGGGCATTCTTATTAGCAAATAGACGGCTATTCACAGGAATGTTTGCCATCCAAGCCAAGGTAATAGCCAAGGACTGGTTTGTCTGACTACTTTTGTTAGCAAAGGTCAGCTTTTTCTTTTTCTTTTTTTGTCAAGTTTTTGGATGAAGAATTCAGAATAGAATTGGTAAGAGAGAAGCAGCAGAGAATATATTCTTCAGGAATACAGTGTACTTATCAGAACCACTTAGTGACTAGACATTGGGGGACTAGTGACCCTACTGTATGGGTATATTGAGTACAGGGCCCCTGGCCCTGAAGTGACTTGGTATTGGTTTTGTTTGTACCACTTACCAGATATGAAATGTGGACATTTTGTCAGTCCATCTGGGCTTTAATCTCCTCTCCTATAAACCCTGAGTAGTAATGAACTCTTCCTGGAGGGCTATTGTAGAAAGTTCAGTGTCTATAAGTTGCCATTGCAGGTAAAAGCAGCCCTCACCTCTCATCAAAGATCCTTCCCTTTGTGTCAGACACAAGGCCATTGCAGAAATCAGTAGTTAATCAAAATGCAGAGACTCATGAGGTACCCAGCCCCAGTTGATACTTCTATTACACAACCCCCACACCTAAGGCTCAGGGAGCATCATGGAAGGGACAACTGAAAGATTGCAAGAATAAGAAGACCAGAAGTTCTAAAGCCCTGAGCCATCTTCCCAACCCTCAGTCTTTCATATATTAGTATTTAAATTTGAATTTAATAGGCCTTTCAGCGTCAATATTTTCATTTAACATTCCTGAAATTTTAAGGTAAAGACAAAGTTTTAATGAATCAACTTTGTAATATAGAAGAAATAGGATCAACTCTGAAGGTCAATATATTTAGTTTTTTGTTGTTGCTATTGTCTTAAGAAGAATTTAAATAAGTCACTTTTAATTTTTAATACTTGTGGGTTTTTCCCCATGTATAAAACGATAATAGTCATAGCCTGGTGGTGATGGTGCTTGCCTTTAATGTCAGTACTTGGGAGACAGAGGCAGGTGGATCTCTATGAGTTCTGGGCCAGCCTGATCTACAAGAGCTAGTTCAGGACAGGCTCCAAAAGCTACAGAGAAACCCTGTCCCGAAAAACCAAAAAATAAAATAAAATAAGAAGAAAATAGTTGAGTTAGTCAGCATTCCATCACTATAATAAAGAGCCTGAAATAATTAACTTCTAAAGAGTAAGGACTGGTTTTGACTCACAGTTCACTGTCAATTGGCCCATTGCTTTAGGCTTATGGAGAGAGAACATGGCATGGTGGGAACACGTGGTGAAACAAAGCCACTTATGTAGGAAGCAAAAATGTCCTTAAAGTGAACACCCCCAATGACCTAAGAATCTTTCCAGGCCCCATCTCCCAAAGCTTCAGCCATCTCTCACTGTGGCCCCTGCAGACTAAGCCTTTATTTAATATATGGACTGGTAGGGAACGTTCATAATGAAATTACCGGTAGAAAGAGCTGCCATGTAGTGAATTTTCAAATGCCTGTTATGATTATTGTCATGATTACCTGTTATTTACTTTTTATGTTTATAACATTTTTGAGACAAGATCTCACTGTATAACTCTGACTGGTCTAGAACTCTTCATGTAGACCAGGCAGGCCTCAAACTTATCGGGGACCAGCCTTGACAAAAATATGTTTTGCCAGGGTACAGGCATGGGGATTTAGATATATAGCAAAGAATATGAAGATGCAAATAAAAAATGGAGAAACATATAGGATACTATCAGGAGGGAAATCCAGTGAGTCCTGAAATTCACCCGTGTTTAATTTCCAATTACTTAAAATACCTCTTACCCCAAAATGTAGGAATAAGACAAAAACTGTACTAACACGATACAAAGAAATGAACAACCAGTTGAAGGTTGTGGGCTACTCCATAGTTAAACATTCTGTTGCTAGAACAAAACAAATCATACTAATACCCTAGACCAAAACATTCTGTAGGCAAACCATTCCCTGTGTGGAATCCAAAGTTATCTCCTTAAGGGAACTGTAACTTAGTTGGATCCATAGACTTTTGCTTTAGGTAGAAACATATCTACTTCTATTTTTGAAATACAAAGTCTGGATATTAGCCACACCTGTTGACAATAACCTTGAGAGAGCAAAACTCTGACCTAAATCTAGGCTGGACCTTTATTTGAGGTAGAAACACAATAACCTTGAAGTAACAGAGCTGAGTTTCAGCTCTCTAACCTTTGGTCAGTGTGGAAATAGGTTCACGTTTTCAGACCTCCACACAAACTCACAAAGAGCCACTGCCTCTGCCTCCAGAGTGATAGAATTAAGGTAGTGTTCCACCATATCCCAGTGTTTATGACTTTTAAACTACAAAGATAACATTTCAAAGCAATAAAATAGAGAAGGAGGAGGAGCAAGGAGGAGGAAGAAAATGTAACAAAAACAGAAGCAGAGAAATAGAAGAGTTCTTAGCCCTTCTTTACCTCTACCTGCTGGTGGCCAAGCCATTTAAAACAAAACAAAACAAAACAAAGCAAAAGCAAAAACAAAAACAAAAAGCAAAGTCTTACCTTGCAAACTTGGCTGGCCTGAAACTTCCAGAGATTCACCTGCCTTGCAGAGTGCAGCGATTAAAGGCGTGTGTCTCCACAGCCTACTGTGCTGTTTAAAATATAAATTATCTAGTGCAAATTTTTCTACATATATATGTAAAATACAGATATATATTCAAGCTAAACACACAGTCAGATGACAGAGGGCACATTTTATAAAACTGTGACCTACCAAGGTCTACTTTTAAGTACTCTTATTTTATTTTCACACTTAAATAGTAAGAATCTTTCCAAATAGGAAAGTTCATTATAATAAAATGCATGCAGAACTGTAAATTTATACTGATTTCTCCTCATTCATCATTCTTGTCATTAATTCAAATGTATGTTATCTTTTAATTCAAACCATGTTTGTTTCCGTAAATGCTCAAATGTTCATTTAAAAAATCTGCAAAATCTTTTTTAAACCCCTTGGTACTACTGTGATCCTCTTTCTGCCCTCTTTGTACCCACTCTTTTCTTCAGAGAGAACTGCTATTCACAGTTGCATAGTACTCCCTCCCTCTGCCCCCTCCATCCCTCCCTCCCTCTTTCTCTCTTTGTCTCTGTCTCTCCGTCTCTCAGCCTCTTCCCTCCTGTGTATCCTGTGTATGTGTGTGTATGTTGTTCCATTTTATTTCAGTTGGTGCATGGATTTAAATATATTCTCTAATTATTGAAAATAATTATTACTTAGAGAAAATATTTATATTGCTTTAGTGTTAAAAAACTAAAACAAACCACACATAGTATTTTATTACAAACTATGACTAGAATTAGGTTAAATCTAGAAAATTAGTCACCTCAAAATTTTTGGGTAGAAGGTGAATAAATAAGGGTGAATAGAGAGAGCATAATTCCTGAGAAAATCATGGTTGGAAAAGCATGTAGGGGAAATCATGGTTGGAAAAGCATGTAGGGTAAGTGGAGACATTTCACAGGCAGTTCATGCAACCTCATGAACGTCTTCACATACAACAATTCTACATTTGCATCTTGGGAGTGTCTCTTTCCAGCCTCAGCCCCGAAACTGCAACTCATACATACAAACCAAAAAGAATGCATTGCCTTGCCATGTTTTCCCTAGTAACGGTATCCCATAGAAAGAACCCCAACTTCTTTAATACTATAGTAAAGACAAGCAAAAAAATAATATGCCAGCATTTCAATATAATATTTCTAAACAAAGAGATGGATTATACAGATAAAGTAAACAACATTCTACCATTGTCATTTTGTATACTCTTTTCACAAATTAAAAGGCACTGGCCTAAGAGCAGAGGAATGGATCCTTGGGTAAAGTGCTCACTGTGCAAGAATGAGGATCTGAATTCAGATCCCAGAATTCAGGTGGAGAGTCAGGCATGTGCCTGTAAGCTCAGCCTTGGCGGGTCGAGAGGCAGAGGAGAGATAAAGGCAAATGAATCCTGAAGCTCACTGGTAGCCTAGCTGAAGTAATGAAATTTGGCTTTAGTGAGAGACCTTGTCTCAAAAAAGTAAAGGTGAAGAGTGATCAAGAAAAGACATTGACTTCAGGTCTCCACACACATGTATGCACACATCCTGTTCCCACATGAGCACACATATCCACACCCACACCTATCCAGCCACACCTACCCCCCACACACACACATACCACACACACATCAAACATTAAATAAAATAAAGGTCCTATCCTAGGTATTTCAATTTGTAGTATAGATCTATACCAGTAAAATCCTCATGAACATTTTCAAGTTAACATCACATATTTGGATATTTTCCAAGTGATGATGGGGATGCTTAGTTAGCTATACCAGAATGAAAAGTGGATCCATTTCTTTTCTCAAGATTCATCTGAAATGTCATTTTTACATAATTTAGGCCATTAAGTAGACCTTGGAATTGGTAGCTTGGATCTCAAAAGTTGAAGTCCGAAAGAATGACGGAATCCGTCCAACACTCAAGAGTGATTCTCTGAAACTATGCTAAATCCCACTCATGACCACTAAGAGGTTAGTTCTGTGCTCATTACCACTTTCCAGTGCCTCCCTGCCAAGTCTATGTAAGAAGGCTGCAGTGAGCAGTGGAGGAGGGGATCCCTCAGTAAGAGCTGTGTCAGGCTGTGGTGCATTTGTACCATGTCAATTAGCAGGAACTATTTCCAAGAATTCCCTATGTTTTATGGTCCCTGTGTTTGAAATTGAAAGGTACCTGGTGAGAGAACCTGACTTGGGTTTCTGTTTTCTTCCCTTTTCTATCCATCTGACCTTTCTCACTACCTGTACCTGCTAGTGTTGGTTCAGCTCCAGATGCAGAAGCAACAGATGCGTATAAACCATATGCAGTCAGATAGGCCCTCCACATCTATAGAGTAAACAGATCGTGGATTAAAATGTTTGGAAAAAATGCACCTGAATACATCTGTGTTGATATATACAGATGTTTTCTTGTCTTTAAGCACACGCACATACATGCATATCCTAGTTGTTTACAAAGCATTTACATTGTAATTAAGTCAGTGAAGAATATATATATATATATAATGCAAATACGTAAAGTCATGTTTTATTAAGGGACTTTAGTAGCCTAGAGTTTGGTATCTGAAAGTTAAGATGTGGAGATGGGTGGGCTCTGAAACCAATTCCCCATCCCCAACAGATGACTATGTCCTTAAAGAAGGGACAATCCCTCACAAATTGAGGATTCTAGCAAAGTATGGGCAAGTAGTGCCAAGAGTGTGGTTGGAGAAAGGGGAATAACTTAACAACTCCTCCAGAGTTGAGAGCACAGGCCAACATTGGAGATTTCTGCCAGCAGCAAGGCAGTACACAAAGCTGTAGTACCCTTGGGAAGAAGATGGAAGCAAGTACCACCCATTCTACCTATGAGAGTGAATAATGGCTCTGTTTCATGATCTAACATAGGAGTCAGAAGCCATAGGGTTAGGCCTTTCAGATGACTATGGAGGGAAGACTGTTCCATCAGGAAAGGGGAAGGAGGCACAGAACTGCCAGGGGAAACAATGGCAGACACACTCTCCCTTCAGTAGAACAGCAGGGTAAAAGTTTATCATCCCTTAAAACCACATTTAGATTACCCGTTCATAGATACCACTAGCAGCAGAATTGGGCTTTGCTGGGATGCTATCCAAGATGTACCCCCACTGTTATCAGCAACTAGAGACTCATCCTCCATCCAGGGGACCAGAGATGATGTGGGTGAGGCAGAGGGAGGGATAGCATCCCAGACTCAGGCCTAGCAAGGGTTGAAGAAGGGGAATTGAGGCCTAGTTGTACAAGTCTCTGAGAATCCTGACCAGCCTGTGCTACAGGAGAGGTTTTCAATAACTCAAAGACTGGATTTTTAAAGCTAGGCAGAACAAATTCTTTCTAAAATAAGTTTTAAACAAAGCATGCCCCAAAGACCCTCTGCCATAACTAAGCAGAGTGATTAGTGCCATATAAACCACATCGCGCCCCAGCCCGCACTGCATTCAGACCTTGCCACGAAGTGAATACTTTACATGGAGATGAATTTATATGTGCTTATATTCACACATATACACAGTTATATAAAGATAAGTGATTTAAAAGTTTGCAATCCCAGAATAAGTTTTAGCAAGTGTATAGCACATGTACCAACTATCTCATTCCTGCACCCTCCTCACCCAAGGCAAACATCACTAATCACCCTACTTTCGCACAGACCCAAGACTCAAACCTACAGCTCTTTTCCACCCAGCACTCTTAGGAGCCTGTTGATCAATCTAATTCAAGATTCTAGAGCACAGTTAAGGAATAAAAAGTCTCATTTCAAGCTATTAAAACTGGTCTCAGGAAAACAATGCCTTGCATTTGTTCTGGGTCCATTTATTCTCACTGGGAGCAAAATTCTAGTACACTTTATCAGAAGTTGTCTGGTTCATCAGGCCCAAGTATTATGAAGTTGGCAAATTAAGACCGAGGAAAACAATACTGGCAGCGAAAGGTAGGCTTCTACCAGGGGGAGGGGGGGATCAACACATAGGAACAATCTTGACTTTCTAAACACTGAGCTGGTTTTGGCCCTTGATATTCATTTTACTTGCCCCCATTAAGAGTACCTTTAGAAAGGCATAAAAGATATTCCCATCTTAGAGATCCCCCAATATGTGCACAAGAAGAAGAGGCTTCACAGTCACTGAACACAGTGATCAACTGTGGATGAAGAGAATGATTGCCATTTGTCCTTAAGGAAATAACCCAATGCATGAATATTAAAATTATATATATAGAGAGAGAGAGACAGAGATAGAGACAGAGAGAGAGACAGATAGACATATAGACAGATGGATAGATATGGAACTTCACTGTAAAGTTTTAATGCTCAAAAGCCAGTAAAAAGAGGCGTAGTTTGGGAAATTATTTCTTTATTACAGCTAACAGGCTGTTATAGTAAAAAGAAAAAAGTCTCAGTTTTAACATCATATTCTTGGAAGAGAGCAATGACCATACTGCTTTCTCCACCCACCCCCATCCCCCAAGTAAGGCTGTTTTTCAGTTTGTCTCATGCAGAACTCTTTCATTTGCATCAACCCAGTTTCAGTTAGGGAAGAAAACTCGTGTCTTCAGCTCACTGTTGGACTTTTTAATAGAAGAATGGCTGATTGTTTTGTTATAATCCCTTATTCTTTGGGAGGTAGTGAGACAAGATACTGCCTTTTCAAATGAACACATATACAAAACCAAGTTGATTTCTTATGGTGAGAAATCCCCTCTAAAACTGCAGCTCTACAAATTTAAATATAATAATGGCTTTGACTAAATCTGTACATGGTGAAATCTGCCCATGGAGACCACCCCCATAGCTCAATGAAGGAAAAAATAGAAAAGGGTCTCTTAGGCAGGTGGTCTGTGTTCACATTCATGGTGGTTTATAGTCAATTATTCACTAGGAGGATTCATGGTAATCTAGAGTTAGCTCTATTCTTTTTCCTTCTGAAGGAATGTCACCGTTCTTTCTTCTTCTACCCTCTGCTGATTCTTGGGTGCTTCCATAGGAGCCAGGCCTCCCTACAAAAGGCCAAATAACACAACGTCATAAGCTTAGCTGAGCTCTGGCCAACAAAAATGCCCTGCTCCTCTCTCGTGTTAGCCCAGTGACAGGAAACACCCAAAGACAAGGGACGAAAGACACAGAAAGAAAAACGACTGTGCCAACGGAGGCTGCCTGACTGTAATTCATGCTTTTTCCTCATCTCTTGGCTGCTTGATGAAGCCTATTTTGAAGGCATCAGCATCCAAATGTACTTTATACATATTTAGCATTAATGTATGAAAAATATCAAAGCTGAGAAAATCTTTTTCAGAGCAAAGAAAACAAGATAACCCTTCTCAGTCCAGCCACCACTTGTTTGTCTGTGCTTTACTCCCACGGTTTTGCATAGACACACATGCACACATATGCACACATGCATGCGCACACATACACACATGCACACACATACACATGGAGTAGAAATTATTGAGGAGAGTTTCATCCTACTCTCTTACATTAAACATTTGATAACACTCTATAATCGTTGACTAGATGACAGTATTAGAATCTGAAAAGCTTTCTCGCACATCTGGACCACTGCCTGTTTGTAAGCCAAGTTTTATTGAAACACAGCCACGGCTATCCATTTCCGTGCTGCTTTAGGCTGCCTTTGTGTGACAACAGCTTTCAGTCATGACAGCCCTGTAGGCTGCAAAGCCTAAAATAGTTATCACCTGGCCCTAGTTATCCGCCAACTTCTAACTTACTTTCATGATGTTTGCGACTTTTTAAATCGTGATCTCTCCNTATTTAGGTGACCTTCTCTTGAGTTCTTGTTAGTACTGCAAGGAATTTCAGATTTCTTTTCTTTTCTTTCTTTTAAATTTTAAAGGATATTTTGGTTCAGGGAGACTGTTCAGTGGGTAAGAACACTTGCTGTACAAACATCAACATCAAAGTTCAGGTCCTTAGCATCTATATAAAATACCAGGCAGGGTCAGTCACCTGTGCCTGCAGCTCCATTGCTGCACACACACACACACACACACACACACACACAGTGTGTATCAGGGCGTGGAGACCCATGGATCATGACAACTTGCCAACTGGGCACAAGCCTAGCCAAAAAAGTGGTTAGTTCCAAGTTCAGCAGGAAACCTTGTCTTAGAAAATAAGGCAGAAAGCAATGAAGTGGACACCTGGCATCCTTCTCTATCCTCTGAATGCACTTGTGCACATGAAAGAGAGCATGTAGGCTCACACAAACACACATACACCTAAATATGTCATAGACACATGTGTACCTATCACAAATACAAGATTTTTGTGGTCTAAATCTATACAGAACCAAATTCCTGAAGGCTTTAGAGTCTATTAGAGCTAAGTAAAACATTGAACAAAATAGTTCTCTCATAGAGTGTTTCTCCCTAATGATATAGGTCACTTACCTTGTAGGCACGGAGCAAGAATGGACTTGTATTGTCTAGTTTCCAACTCAACAAACATAAAATGAACATTAACCAGGCAGGTGGAACCAAATTCCTAATCTTTAGCACCTTAGCACAAAAGAAATTGAGCTGGCTCACTTTTTAAGTCAGGGAAGACTTCAAGATGCCAGCAAAGAATAATGAAAAACCAGAGGGCCATTCTAAGCACTTGGATGGACATTGTGTGTTGAGGTCACAGCTATCAGTGACCTTGCTCAGCAGAAAGTCCACCAAACAAAGGCAGGGGTTGGAAAAGAGAAGAACATCTTGAAGAAATGTTTGTCTTCTCATCTGGGCTCTTTTGTGGCTTTTAGTGACAGTTACTCTGAACATACCTACCTCGGGTCTCAATTGCCTGCCTGTCAGTATGGCAGTGTGAGCTCTCAACTCTGACTTCCTGAATTAGCTCTGGGTGGTATACCACCTGTTGGGTCTTGAAGAAGTAACTGCCAACTTTTTCATCTGAAAAAAAATGGGTCAAATAAAAGTTCTTGCTTGTGGGGTCTTGTCGTCATAAATACAATGAAGGTCATTCTATTTGCTTCCCTGACTGTGCCCTCCAGTCATTGGTGAATTTTCTCCTGTCTTTCAAAGAGATTACTAGAAAAAAAATGGCTTGATAGCTTTCAGTAGAAAAACGTGCTCAATGTTTTTCTCCTGTGGAAGTCACATGTGCTGCTCAGAATCACCTTTCAGTTCCAGGTGAGGCAACCCTAACTTTGCAACATATTGGGGTGTCAGTATTGCTTTACAGCATGTTAGGGTGTCAGTATTGCTGTTTTGCTTCTGCCTGCAAGGCAAAGTGCTGGTACCTGGAGAGGGTGGCACGGAAGTAATCAGTCCTAATTCCGTTGGTTTTTAGCCAAGTGTGTTCCACTAAAGGAAATTGCCTCTATAGTCTGAAAAATATTCCTTGGACAGATAATGCTATTTTAGATTCATATAATTTAATATAATTTGTTAGTATATGTTATAAATACATATATATTAAACAACATTATTTTATGTTTTCCAGAAAATATGTTTTTCTGTAAATGTGCCATAGAGATAGTATTCTAAACGCCACCTTTGCTGAGATACTGCCTTTCTAAATATTTCTATGCTGAATTGAAATAGAGATGTGTCTTGAAACATCATTTACTGGGAGAAAGGTCATAGATAGAGACCTCAAGAACAAGAGACACCTCGAGCTAAATTGTAAGTCTGTGCACCAAATACCAGCTTTCCTTAAGATGCCACATGAGAATGCTTAGCAGTCATGGGTGCTGAAGCAAGCAGGTCACTAAGGTAGAATGCAGCATGGGGCAAAGAGGTGAGTGTCCCTCAAGCCTGGCCATTGCTGGGGGCAGGGAGCATGACAGCGACAGCTAAGCTGCTTGTTTTCAGCATTGCAAGGTGGATTTGTTTCTGACTCCCTGGGATTTAAGGGAGGGGAGGTGAGTTCCAACATCCCAGGAACAGCTGTGTTGATTCTCAGCATGAATGGTTGGGAGAGAATGACATGCAGCAGAGGAAAACTGGCTCTGCCCTCTCCCTTCTGAGCTTAGCAGCTTCCTTCTGGGGGTGATATTGTGGTGTGGGAAAATTGTCTGTATTCTGTCAGTCATGTTTTAAATAAATGCTGATTGGCCAGGCAGGAAGTATAGGTGGGTCAACCAGACAGGAAGTAGAGGTGGGGCGATGAGAACAGGAGTATTCTGGAAAGGAGGAAGCTCACTCCGCAGTTCTGCCCAGATCACTGAAGAAGCGAGATGTGAGCTGCCCCGCTGAGAAAGGTACTGAGCCATGTGGCTAACATAGATANTGGGTCAACCAGACAGGAAGTAGAGGTGGGGCGATGAGAACAGGAGTATTCTGGAAAGGAGGAAGCTCACTCCGCAGTTCTGCCCAGATCACTGAAGAAGCGAGATGTGAGCTGCCCCGCTGAGAAAGGTACTGAGCCATGTGGCTAACATAGATAAGAATAATGGGTTAATATAAGCTACAAGAACTAATAAGTAGCCAGAGCTAATGGGCCAATCAGTTTTATAACTTATGAAGATCTCTGTGTGATTTTCTTTGGGGATTGCCAGCTGTGGGGAGGCAGGTAGGACACAAACCCCAACAAGCAGGCCTCCTCATGTTACAATATTGCCCTTCCCCAAGTAGACCAGAGCTGACACAGACCACTCACAGGACCAATGGCAGCTTCTCTCTGACCGTTCATGCTCCACTTTGTCTTGTACACCAAGGACAAGGCAGGCTCCACCCTTAGAAGTAAAGAGCAGATTGTCTGGACCTCAGCTTCCCTTTGGTGACCTGCATGTTAGATCTCCCACAGCCTTCTCACCTGCTTGATTATTGATTGCCATGAGAACCAATGGATGGGGAGAGAGAAGGGTTTAAAACATGCCTTCTGCTATTGATTACCAAGATATGATAATATTCATCTTACTATCTAATAGGGTCACAGGACTCAAACTTTAAAAAACAGTATTCCCGCTTAGGCTCCCTCCCTTTCTTTCTGTCTCTGTACCCTCTCATGTGTAACTTCCTTGTCCTATCAGTCTTTCTGTTTTTCCATGAGAAGTTTCTTTGTGTTTAAAAGAGGAAAAGTTTCATATTTTACCCTTAACTGTGTCTCTAGCGTATGTTTCCCTCTTTTTTACTTATACCAAAGCCATATTCCATCATTTAGTTCAAAATCAGAGCTTTAAGGTGACAAAATCACGTGCATAGGTCCAATCTTGTCCCTGCTACCTACATACTCCACATCCTTTATAAGAGTCAGCTGTGGAGGTCTCCGTGCCATTTCCTTATAGGAAAGTGGGGAACTGTAAATGAATTCCATCAATGTGTTTAACATGGTTCCCAGGAATGCTCCTTAAATCTCAGCCATCATTAATATCAGATGAAGCATGAATTCTCTGTAGCTGCACTTTAATGTACATTGGTTTAAATAGGAACTACCGCCCACCATTTCACAGATAGAAAAACACCATGTCCCAGAAATCCAGTTTACTTGTCCCAGGTCACACAATGAGCACCAGCACGGGTGAGCCAGCATAGGTCCCTCTGCCCCCACATCTGGAATCTGCGTGTTCCCTCACTTCAAGCATTAATTAGATCATCAGCATCCCAAACGGAGGAACCCCAAGATACCTCCCTACCACCTGACTAAACTACTCATGCCCAGAATAACGAGATGGAAAAGGGGCCCTTTACAGAAGTGATTTTCCAGCCTCGGGTGCTGAGGCTTTCCAGTACCTCCTGAATCTCTGATGACCACGTGCTGGGACTCTGGCTCAAGAAGTGAAGGAGACAGGAGGTCAGCTCTGCAACTCTGTAACTGCTCAAGCACTCACTGCTTGGTAAGAAGCGATGTTGACAGCAGAGATCCTTTCTGTGATGAGTAAATGCCCCATCACAAAAATCTACTTAGACCACATCCTTCTGGGGGTGTGACCACCGGTTGCTTTAAAATGCCAGCCTTTTGTAGATCCTTGCCAGAAGGGTGAAATATGAAGTTTACCTAGATTTTTCTTTGCCAGAGCATTTATTGTAAATCATTGGTTACTGGGAGTTGCTATCCATAACTCATGCAGTTCCTACACGGTTTCAGGTGCTGAAAGAATTCTCTGTACTTATCCAACAAAAAATGTACCATCTTTTCCAAGAATATAATTACCAGGTTTATTTTTAAGTCCCAGCTAAGATATTTGTGTGGAGAAACTCAGACCCAAGGACACTCAATTAGCTGGGAACAGCAAGTGAGGTTTTTAATGTAAGAGCCACAAGTCTTTAGGGATGCTTATGAGCACGGATAATAAATACCTCAACTAGTATTCAGACTTGTAAGCTGGGAGAGGAGGGAATAGGCAGGCAAAGCACAGAGCATCCTCATGTTCCAAACCATGCATTAAACACTTTTTGTGGCAACTTAATTCTCCTGACAACCCCTATGGGTAAGTTTTATCGTTTTCATTCTATAATGAGTAGATTAGGGCTCACCATCTCATGCCACAAACCAGTAGAACCACAATCCATAGTGAAAATAATTTACTTACCCCAAATCCCAGTTAGATAACCATGTAGAAAGTCCTACAGCCCCAAATGGCTTATTCCTGGCTTTTGTGGGTGGCTTTTTTTAGAGGCAGGATCGTTAAGGATCCCCATTATCAGGACCGCCCCTGAATATCATGGAAGAAAGCTGCTATATGCAGCAAGCATTTTCATCTTGGCCACCAACAAAGATCAAGCACATGGAAGCTGAACTCCCCTGAGGTAGGAGAAAGAGCAAGGTTCTTTTCTGCCCTGGGCATTCTACCCAGAGTAGGCGCCAATATGGACAGACAATTAGTATGAATAGATTTGATCAAAACACCAAGAACACACCAAATCTGATTGATGCTGAAAGCACACCCATGTGGGAACGCACAAAGGAGTGGGGGAGAGGGCTGGCCCCGCTTAGAAATTCTAATCCTCATAAGCTGCTCTTTTCACTGCGTGGTTTTTAATATTTATTGGCAAGGGCCTTTTAATCCTGATGAAAATAACATGTCCGGAGGAAAAGAAGTGTTGTGGCTAGACTGAATGAACGCGGCCTTGGCATTCAGAATGTTCCGCGGGGATCAGTAGAAAGACAGTGGGGCTGGAAGACGGTAAAGGTGATCCAGAAATGAATATTGGCAGAAGACAGAAAATATTACTGCCAGAAGGAAGTTGAATTCAAAATGGAGTAGAGGTTGGCCAATTCTGCCTGAGTTACATCCTGAGAGAAAGGCCCAAACTTCTGACAGGAGAGAAGTTAATACATCGTAGAGGTGAGGGAGAACCGAGTCAGAATTCATCTGCCAGTGTTTGAACCCCAGATCTGCTCTCTCTAAGTCACATCTTCAATAAAAATGGGAGGGAGCAATGATAAATGCAAACCTTCTTGTTTTGATAATAGTTGAGCAAATGCAAGTAAATCACTAAGTATGAATGCTGGAACAGATGAAGTGTTAAATAATCAGGGGATTTATTATTGCCACTCTAAATCTTTTTTATGCATGGTTTTCCTTAATGTTACTGATTTTTTTTTCCTAGAAAATTAGCATGTCAGATATGAATCAAACAAGAGATTGGGAGGACCTCTTGGCAAAAATCATAGAAAATCAATGGCAAATCCCTGATAAAACTTAGATTCGAACCAGGTTGTAGTTAGGAGGGAGGATAAGACTTCTTGCCTTGCCCTGAGGGACAGAGGCAGATTAGGTATTCACACAATGTTTGCATTGGCAAGCAGGAGCAGTAGTGCCATCGTGTAGGGTATAAGCAGTGCTAGCTAACCTGTGCAGAACTAGAAAGACAAGATGATCTACCGGCAGCAATTCCCTT
>LOEQ01000022.1:0-12174 GCA_001685075.1 Bramus lutescens | reverse complement strand
GCAGTTTTCTTTATTAATTAACCAATGGAAGCAACAGATAGATAGAAGACACTCGTATATCACTAGAGTTTTGGAAGTTGCTTACAATGCACTTTCTATTAACTTAGGTAATATTATATTCTTCTGGAGTCTTTGATGGAGTTGAAGAATATATTGTTATAATTATAGCTTTCCTTAGTTATAAAAGATAAAGTAGATATAAATATTGTAAGTGTAATTCTTGCTTGATATCTGTTTTTTATATGTAATTTTACTAATGTTAAAGTTAAAACCTTCCTTTTCATTTGAACGGTAAAGGGGAAATGGCGTGGGAACTCCTTCTGTATATGTGTAGTTTTTATTGGTTAATAAAAAAAACTTCTTTGGCCAGTGGCTTAGCAGAGTAGAGCTAGGTCAGAAAACTAAACTGAATGCTGGGAGAAAGATGGCAGGGTCAAGGAGAAGCCATGTAGCCACCACTAGGGACAGACACTTCCACTGGAGCTTGCTGAAACTTTGCCAGTAGGCCACAACCTTGTGGTGATGCACAGATTAATAGAGATGGGTTAGTTTTGGGGAAAAAAAAGAGCTAGATAGAAATATGCTTAAGTTATTGGCCAAACAGTATTGTAAATAATATAGTTTCTGTGAGATTATTTTGGGTCTGGGAAACCAGGAATGAATGAACAGCCTCCAACTACAATATGCCATGTGTTGAGCACCAAATGTAGTTGGACTTTCTTGTTGGACTTCCTTTTGGAACACCAGCTCCAATGTAGTAACATGGAGACTTCTTATTAATTGAAAACTTGTCCTTTAGTTTTTAGGCTTGTTCCCAATTAGCTTTTAAAACTTAAGTTAACTCATTTCTATTAATCTACATTCTGTCATATAGCTTTTTACTTCTCCCTTTTTGTATGTCTGACTCCCTCCATGTCTCACTGGTGACTCCTGCATGCCTAGATTCTGAGTTCCCCTCTCTTCCAAGAAGTCCCATCTCTTCTCTCCTGCTTAGCTATTGGCCATTTAGATTTTTATTAAACCAATCACAACAATATCTCTTCATACAGAATACAAATATCCCACAACAATGGGGTGCCTTCAATTTACGTATTACTTTTTAAATCTCTTTCAGTAATGCTTTTCACAAAACAAATCCTCCACCTCCTTTGATAGACCTACAGATAGATGATAATTTTGCTCATTCTTCTATGTCAATCTTATTTGTACCCTTTATTAAACCTCCCTCTACCATCTCCTACCCAAGCTTTCTGATGATAATGGACAACTGTATCATGCTCCAGATAAATGCCTTCTCTTATAAC
This sequence comes from Bramus lutescens, assembly GCA_001685075.1. Lineage (NCBI taxonomy): Eukaryota > Metazoa > Chordata > Mammalia > Rodentia > Cricetidae > Bramus > Bramus lutescens. The sequence continues at coordinate 10,870 of LOEQ01000022.1, read as the reverse complement.
AGTTGCCTTGGTCATGGTGTCTCTCCTCACAGCAACAGAAAACAATAACTAAGAATCTGTAAAAGTGCATTAGAGCACTAAAACTTGTTTTTCTAAGCAGCTGAATAATTGTTAGCCATTATCCAACAACAATTTAATTTATAGAACTAGAAGAGGTCCCCAGAACAAAGAAGTGACATGTTTCAAAAGATAAACATACTAGTTATTCACAGTTGATCGTTATATGTTATATGCGTATTTTGTATTTTCATACACAGCCCATAAATGTGTACAATTTTCATGTACCTATTTTAAAACTAAACTTTAAAAATAAGTCGTACTTTTTCCCATTATCAAAGACTAATTGGAAAAAGGAACTAGGAGCAAGAGTCAACTTCCAATTCCAAGAAATCTATGGGTTGGAAGGGCCTGAGAATGATTGGTGTTAATTCCTTAAGGTTTGGTGGTATTACAAGTGAAGCCAGGCCAACTGTATCTTTACTACACTCCTCATCAACACTTCCTAATCCATTATTTCTCTTGCAAACTAATTGATTTTCCCAACCAGTAATCATCTCAAGTCATGCCAATCCAAATTTTCTACATGATGAAATTTAACCTCTATTTCATGATACACGAAGCTGCTCAGGAACTTCCTCTACCTGCCTCTCCAGGTTCTTCTGCTGCCACATTGGAAACTTAGTGTCCTCTGCACATGCACACATGCATGCATGCATGCACACATGCACACACACATACATGCACATGCACATGCTTTTATTTCTAGCCACAAAGAATTGCCTTTGGTTTTCAATATAAATATAACTCTTTGGGGAATTTATTCTATTACTTGGTACACCATTGCTCATTTATATACCTAGCAAATACTTCCTCATGCTTCATGGCTTAGCACAAATATAACCTTCTCTGTGAAGACTTCCCAGACTCCCATCAATAATAATTCTGTATTCTGAAATATTTTTTATTTTTATCTTTTGAGATATCTTTTGAAGGTTTTCCCATTGGTTTATATAATGTAATAGATATTTCTAAAATATTCACTCCTTTTCTTCTCTATTCTCCTTTAATATCATCCTTAGCATGTTTTAGTTTAGCTTTGTTTTTGGTAGATAGAATGTATTCTCTTCCCTATGTCATTGACCTTAAACTTACATCTTGTACATAATGGAAGATTAGCAGCCTCACAAAGCAGAGACATGAAATGGTGTTTGGATGGTCACAGACCTGAAAATACCTTCTCCTAAGTAGCTGCTGCCCTTTTATCCTGAGTCCAGGATGAGCACACATGACCCATATCTAACTTAGTGCAGCTGTTGGAACAGTTTGAACAGAGTCACCCAGTGAGGCAATACCTAGATTGCATGCAATTGTCTGTCACACAGTTTTATTGTAGCAATAGATTGGTGGAATTTTAAAAAAATATATATGCCTTTCATTTTTGAGATTCCACAAGTAGAAAAATGCCAAAAATACTGCTACAAATATTTCATGTACTGACAAATCAAAACTTAGTAATTCTTGTGCTTTGCCACACTTGCTTGAATCTTTTTGCTTTTTTTAACCAAAGAAACAAAATACCACAAATTTTGTAATTTCATTAATAAAAACTTCAAGTATAAGTTTCTGTTTTGTTCTTTGTATCTTTATATTCTGTTAGCTAGAACAATGTTTGATATATATTAAATGTTTAAATGTTGATTGTGTGCATGTATGTGTTTGTGTGGGTGCATGCTGTGGGACAATGGTCTTGTACCCTGTAAAGATTTGTCACTTGTATTGGTTTAATAAAATGCTGATTGGCCAGTAGCCARGCAGGAAGTATAGGTGGGGTGACCAGAATAGGAGAATTCTGGGAAGAAGAAAGGCTCAGTCTTCAGTCATCACTGAGATACAGAGGATGTAAGATGAGAATGCCTCACTGATAAAAGATCCAAGCCACATGGCTAACACAATCATTACAAATGTAAGATGTAAGAATTAGTTAATAATAAAACCGGAACTAATAGGCCAACCAGTTTATAATTCAATGTAGACCTCTGTGTATTTCTTTGGGACTGGAAGGCTGCAGGACTGGGTGGGACAGAAAATCCTGTCAACAGATGCAGATGTACATGTTCAGACAGCTGCTCACATATGTGTGTGAAGGTAAGAGGACAACCTTGGGCTTTGTTCCTCAGAGTTGTCCATATTTCCCTGAGATGAGGTAGGGTCTCTCACTGTCTTGAAGCTCAAGTAGGCTAGGCTGGATGGCTGGTGAGTGCTAGGGATCTACTTGTCTCTACTAGTGCTAGGATTACAGACAAGTAGCACCATGCCTAGCTTCTTTCTCCTCTCTCTATTCCTCCTCTACCCTATTTTTTTTTCTTCTTAACATGAGTTCTGGGGATTGAGCTCAGATGAATCAATTTTCTTTTAATGAAACAAGTGGGATGTATGCAATCAAAGCTACCTAGAGGCACACTTTCAAATTTTTTATGGATCATTCATATGGTTTGCTAAGGCTTTTAGAGTATCTACTGTTGGTGTTTTTAAATAATATGAGGAAGCAAGAAATTCTTTCCTCATAAGTCTTATGCCCTCTTTAATGATTTAGCCCTTACCTCCCTGAGCCAGTGATGTCTCTTAACTGAGGTGAATTTCATTTATTCATCAATGATAAACTATGGAAACAAATTTTACCCTCTTAGAAATGCTTTCTTCTTAAAGAGAGTTTTAATCAATAACTTTTTATAGTGTGAAGTGGTTAAGAGTAGGGTTTTAATATGGGGATATACATTATCTGGTTTATCTGTGGATTGGAATCATGATCCACACAATGCCCCTTCCTCAAAGTGAGAGTTTAACTAAGCAAATATGTGCTTCATCTGGGAAGTTTCTCATTCTTTTCTTTTGCTTTCATTATACCGAAAAACATTTTGAAAAGCAAAGAAAAGAGACTTATTCAAAGTGGTCACACTGGGCAAAGGAACAAAGAGGTCCAATGATTTTCCAAGTTAACCTATTTTCTGAGTGTGGGGCAATTGTTTCATCAATGTCTCTGAATTTGGATTATTCTACAGGAATAACACTGAATTAGTAGCATGGGTTTTGTGTACCATATTCAGGTCCTATAATGTAGGCTTGTACCCAAATTGGTGATATTTCCATCATCTGCTTATGGGAATATACACCAGGTTCATCTTCATTGTAATTTGTTAGTAATTTATGTGGGTATGTTTTGAATTGTGTAAATATGCTGTTCCATAGCCAACTCCATCCATCAAAATCAGCTTTAATGATCATTCCTAATGCCATCTGTAAATGTGTTTGTAACTTGCATAAATGCATTTACACTTTGTATCTTCTTTTTAAAATTTAAGATTTCTTCATATCAATGTGTCTGCCTTTGTTTGTTCCTTTTATCTAGGTTATATTTCCAAATGAGTCTTCCACATTCCACTCACATTACCCTTTGGTAAGGAACCCACTAATGTAGAGCCTCCTTCAACACAATGAATCCCTGACCATTGTCCTCTACAGCACAGATTTGGTATTTATCTAAGATAGAAACCTAAAAACAGGACTGCAGAGTATAAAATGTGCATGCATTAATTTTACCAAGAACAACTTTCCTGAGTCACCCTGGCCGGTGAGGATGCACATTCTTTTCCGGGCATTCTCATCAGCATGGGGTATTACACAATGTCATCCTTTGTCTCCAGATTGATGAAATTATTTCATTTATAGGTTTGCTGCTGGGCTAAAGTATCTCTAAACATGCTAGTCATTTAAGTTTCCTCAGTTTGAATTGTTACTTGATGCCTTTTGCTATTTCCCTATTGAGTACCCTCTTATTTTTCATCTTATTCCTAGTCATTTTCTGCAGTCTGGATGTTTACCCCATGTTTATTTTGCAGTGAAAGTAGTTTTTATTTGCCTCTCATTTAGTAAATCAGTGTTATATACGCTACTGACCAGAAGGGGAAAACAAGCACTCTAAGGCAGAGGATGGGTCTAAACTCACAGTGGTATAGGATGTTTACAGTGAACAATTCCTGTTTTCAGCTTTGGAATAGGCCATTGATTTTTCATATTACTCTATTTTATTTTCCAACTATTGAAATCTCCCCTAAGTTCAATTCTGTGAAACTCCCAGTCATACATAAGATATGGACTAGGAGTTTGTGGCTCGGGAATTAATCCTGATGCCATCACCTTATCCAGCCTTGAAACCCAGTTTCTATCAGAACATACTCACTGCTCCTAGCATGGTCATTGGTCTGTTGATTCTAACATAATCCGGGAGAAGAGATGAAGAGATGCAGGGACAATAAACTACTGTGAAAATGAAAGAAGGGAAGCAGCGGGAACAAGCAGAATAAATGCAAGAAGCATCAGCAAAGTCCAATTGCAGGTCCAGAAATTGTCTGCGCAGTAGCTCTTACGAGCACCACAGGCCCCAGCATTCAAATAACAACAAGGATATAACAAGAGAGAGCAGAAAACAGACAGCAAAGAGAAAGCTAGGAGTCAAAAGAGGGATGGACTCTACATGACTCCAGACATTCTGATAAGTGAACTCTTGGAGAAAACCCTTGGAAATTCAAAAAAATATTCATATTTAAGTGCATTGTTTTAAAATATAAATAAACATGATAGAAAAAATAAATATAAATACATACTTAGTTGTATTTGTTTAGTCTAGATATAGTTACAATATTATTTATTGGTATGTTTATGGTAATAATGAGTAGTAATTTTTATTTTATTTTAATCAAGGATATAGATTGTTTAGATGACAATGATGATACTTCTCTGATGTCTGTGACATTTCAAGCTAGCTCTTGTCACTAACAAAACCTGTTGAGCTCACTGCAACCTTACCTACTGGAGGATTGTATAATACAAGGTTGCTTACCTGTGTCTGTTGTGGAAACCTTGAATTCAGAGACTGAAGACCATGGTATCAGATGCTTCTTTGTGCGTAATGGATCATTGTTGAATCTTTTCATCTGTATCACAGACTGTCCACTTGGTTTCTGCACCTGCCAATTTCCAAGCCTATTCAATACACTCTTGACTTTGGTTGATCAAGATTGACTTCCTCGTCCTCTGCTCTGTATGATCTAATGCCTTTAAAGTCTTTGGTGGTGGAGTTTCCTCCAAGTTGCATAGGAAACCCAAGTGATGTTTCTCAGTTCAACTTTAGTAAGTTTTCACCCATCCTGGGTGGACTTTTCTTTGGTACAGCTGCTCAAGAGACCCATGCTTTTTCAAGAAACCTATCATTTATACTACTATAACTAAGCCTCAATAAACTCAGTAGGCCACCTTGTTGAAATCATTTCTTTGCCCCTTCTTCTAGGATAAATGAAAATAGATTCCCCAGAAAAAAAAATCACCAAACAATGATAGCAAACTTACATCTAATGCTTAGTTGTGTTAGCTAATGTACTTTTCACACCAATCCTCTGAAGCATCATTATTTATTTATTTGTTTGTTTATATATATATATTTGTATTATAAATACTTAAAAATAATAAAGTAACCAGTCCAAGATCACTCAGCAGATAGTCAAATAATTCCAACACACATTCTGCCTACAGATTATAAGTTTTTAACTATATGTCACCCACTTTTATATCTTTGTTATAGTATTTAATACAAATAGTTCAATATTATGCATTTTAATTTATTTATAGGTGATGGGATGCATATCCTATGTTGTCCCTGTCAGAATAACTTGTGGGAGTTGGTTTTCTCTTTCCACAGTGTGGATTCTGGGAATTAGATCCAGGTCATGTGCTTTGGTAGCAAGCACCTTTACCCATGGAGCCATCTCAGTATACTTTGACAGGGGATTTTCTTAAAATGCTTTTTTTGAGATTGAAAAGTATTTTACATGTAGAAACAGGTAATTTCTTTCTTAATCCAATGAAAGATGCACAGGAAAGTGTTACAATCTATGAGAATGCATACTAGTCCCATCCCTGGACAAAAGTGTAGAGTCACCCCCATAGCCTCTTTAAGAAGAAATTGGGAGGGAACAAGAAGAGGGCTAAATCTATGTGCAGTTTTAAAGTCAAATTTTTCAACAATGTTTTCATTGTTAACTTATTTTCTGAGTGTGGGGCAATTGTTTCATCAATGTCTCTGAATCTGGATTATTCTACAGGAATAACACTGAATTAGTAGCATGGGTTTTGTGTACCATATTCAGGTCCTATAATGTAGGCTTATACCCAAATTGGTGATATTTTCATCATCTGTTTATGGGAATATACACCAGGTTCATCTACATTGTAATTTGTAAGTAATTTATGTGGGGTATGTTTTGAATTGTGTAAATATGCTGTTCCATAGCCAGCTCCATCCATACCTTTGCTAGATGAAGCATCTGTCAGATCGTTGTTATCTTAGATGAGAACTTTATGAATTTCCTATTTTGCTCCTCAAAGGAGTTGCCTAGGGAGCAGAGAAAAGGTCTGCCCTATTTGTCCCTGGGTCAAGCTTTGGGGATCACAGTCATAGTTGTGTTTACTACACAAACCTCATGGCAGTGTCACTTGGGGGTGTGTGCATGTGTGAACGTGTTTTTAGTGCTGGCCATAAAACCAAGAGCCCACACACAGAAGGACTTGCTCTCCCACTGGGCTATGGTCTACAGCACACCCCCATTCATTTTGATGTTTAAAGCCCTATTTCTAGATTCCGTGACCGCTTCAATGATGACCAGTGGGGATGACCAGTGCCCACCACTTTGCCTCTTCTGCTTGAATCAGTCAGGTTGGACACACACAGTCTTTGTCAAACCAGAAAATTTTTAGTAGAAATCAATTGTTTGATGGGTGTGGGATTCAGAAGACTTGAATTTGAGCCATCTTGGCTCTTAGTTAAATGACTTTGAAAGTTTACTAGGATTATCCAAGACTTGATTCCACTATCTAGAATGCTCTTCCAAACTGCCATTCTTCTCTCCTCCCTTCTCTCTTCTTTCCTTCTTTTCCTTGATTATTTATTTATTTTTGAGACAGGATCTCTTTATGTAATCTGGCTGTCCTGGAATTCATTATGTAGACCAGGCTGGCCTCAGACTCAGATATCCACTTACCTCTGTCCTCAGAATCCTGACCCTTAAACTGCCTTCCTTAAATATCCAATCTACTTGAGGGAAAAATGTTTTTTGTAAAATATAAAATAAATTTCCATGTAAATTAAATAGAAATCAAAGATACATAAAATACATACTTGGTTTATAGAGTTTTTTTTCCTTCTCATTGTTAGATTCGTCAACCAAAAAAATTGCTATGATTCTAAACTTTTCTAAAACCCTAGCTTTGTTTCTGAGATATCTCACCATTGTCTGGGCAGATCACGCTCATAGCCTACCCCAGTGCAGGGACCACACACTTTGAATAGTACTGATCTTTAAAACCAAGGCTAAACACATCCCTTTGGCTTGAAGGGTGGCTGCTAGAATTCAGTGCCTAATAAATGTGAATAGTTTGCAGGGATGCAGGACGGTGGTAGTGCATGCCTTTAATCCCAGCAGTTGGGAGACAGAGGCAGGTGGATCTCTATGAGTTCAAGGACAGCCTGGCCTACAAGAGCTAGTTCCAGGACAGCTAGGACTGTTACACAGAGAAAATCTGTCTTGAAAACCTAAAAGAAAAAAGAAGTTTGTGGGGAAAACAAATTCTGGCACATATGAAACATGACCAAATGTCACCCTTAGAAAAAATTAAACTAGAATCTCTAAGGAAATAAAATTAGTACAGATAATGGGAGAAATAGAAGAAAAGGCAAAATCTGACTGAAAGCCATGAGTCTGTTCTTAACAGTGACTTCCTCCCTTCCCACCAAGATTCCCCACCTGCCAGTACTTACCCAAGCCAGCTCTCGGTCTCTTCCCTTCTTATTCCGCTGTGGTAACAAATAGAACAGAAAAAAAAAAAACCATTCCTGTTCCTCAGCATAACAGGTCAAGGTTGATCCACACCTCACCATACAAAGTAGAAGCTCTAAGCCTAATTCAGTTCATCTGCTGTTTGGTTCTATAAGCTTTTGGTATAAAATTCTTGAGCCAGAATGGTGACGAGCCAGCTCTATAGTTATTTGTTCTTATAAAATCTTAATGGTTCAGGGCTTAAGTTTCCTCAAGTATAAAATGGAGAAAAAGTAATTAAAAAATGTAGAGTTGCTAAGGAGGATAAATAAGCTGATGTGTTCACAGCTGGGTGTCATACCTGGGACATAGTAAGCAACTTGACCAGTGAGTGTCAGCTACCGTCATTGATAGTACATGCTTTGGTTCACAGACTCAGGAGACACAGTTCATCATGTCAGGGAGAGCAGAGTGGAGCCATGTGGTCCATGGTGCCCCGAGCTTGTAGCTGCTACTTCTCACTTTAGCGAATCAAAACACAGACAGCAGAACCAGAAGCAGAGGCGCAGAATCCTGCCTCTAATAGTCTACATCCACAAGCTCGACTCAATGGTACCTAGGTTTCAGGCACTAGCTAGGGACTGTGCGCATGAGCCTATGAGGGACATTTCAGATTCAGACCATAATATGGAACTTTCTAGGTCCTTAAACTCCTCAGCTCCAGTGAGTCTTCGCAGAGCAGAAGTCACTGAGAGTGAGCCTTACAGCACAACTTGGCAGAGGCTCCTGCCCAGGAGAAACTCAGCTATGTGTTTCACCTAAGATTCCTCCTCTTAGATTCTCTGTTTGTAGAAAATCTCATTTTCTGTGAGTGATTGGCACCACAAACGAGCTAACCTCTTAAATGAAAACGTTTCATTTACTTGTTACAGCTTGCCTATATAGAGACCCATCAGTTCACCTGAACATATATCCCCACTGGATCTTTTATATAGCATTTAATATAACCTAATCATTTTGATATCTAGATACACTGTTTCCTCACTGAAGTTTTACACCTATTACCTAACATTTCCATCATCCCAGGAGTGCTATGTAAGAAACCACAGCAAACCCAAACCACACAATAAACATCTCATACTCAGGCATGTGGTAAGTGTGCTAGAAGGTGTGACTGAGCTTCCGGTCTCTCTTGAACTTGCTCATACATGTGAAGGATGACTCATTGTACTCATTAGGATGGTGCTCTAGACTGGCTATTGAAGGTCATCAGAAGGCCTTATTTGGAAGTGATGGAGCCTTTAGGAGGTGATGTCTAGAGGACGGTCTTCTAGTCTTTGGGAGCATGCTCTTAAAGGGGATCATGACACCCTCTCGTGTCCCCATCACAAGGTGAGGGTCTTTGCTCTACCACACATTCCTGACATTATGCTGCCTTACCACAGGCCCTAAGAAAACAGGACCAGCCAAGCATGGACCAAACCTCCAAACTGAGCTAAAGTAAGTTAGTTTTATTCTCTTCAGAAGTTGATTGTTTAAGGTATTTTGCCATAGTGATAGGAAGATGGCTGAGATGGATAGTCTCAGCTAGAATGACTGTGGTGGGTTGGCTGTGCTGTGTGTCTTCCATCCCCTAGCAGGCTGTGGAAGATGTGTGTTCTTAGGGATGTAATACAGTGCAAGAGTGAGGATAAGCTCATCAGCTCCTTGCAGGACTCTGTTTACACTACATTTGATAAAATCCCATGGCCAAAGTAGGTCCCGAGGCTGAACATAGAAGAGGCCAGAGAACATAAAGAAGTTTGATGGCAGTGAGCCTGGGAATTACATGCTCCAACTGTGGATTCCGCCTCCTGTTTCCCAGTATTCCTCTTCATTGTATCGGAACAGCTACTTGGTGATTCAGATTACCAAGTCAGAATCATACAGGAAGACCAGATACTGTGCTTGTCGATGTAGATGGAATATGCACTCAGGATTTGGTTTGCTCATTTGTTTAATGGAACCTGCACTTTCCTGTCTCCTGCTGGGCAGAAAACAGACCCATTTTTAATAATGGATATATGAACATTTCTTGTCGACATCCCTAGAACAACTCCTAATTCCTACTGGGACCAGTCTTCATCCCATGGTATTATGGTATTCTCAACAAATGAATTTAACATTCAAAAAATAATACTAAAATAACTACTTATTATGGTTAAATGCTTTTCTGGTAAAACCTGTAAAATATAAAATAAGCTTTCTTACTGGAGGTAGACTCTAGGGAGATTTCCTGTTTTAGGAATCTGATACCTTCCTCTATTTTCATTTAAAAAAAATAAAGCATTCCACTGTATTTTTCCTTTCTTGATATGTTAACTAAGGGGCTGGTTGGTAATTCCATTTTTCAAAGAAATGTAATAAATGTATTTTTATTTGCATAAAGCTTCTCAGATGTTATCTTAAAGGCAAATGTGATGTCTGTCCCTCTGCTATCAGCTAACTCTTCAGGCAGTAGCTTTATGGAAGGGTTCCTAAGGAGTACCATGATTTCAGAGGGTTCTCACTGTAAGAGCAAATGTCATCCCCCTTATGTTTGAAGGTGGTCTCTGGACACGCCCAAGATTCCGCATGGAGCAATCTTTTGTTGATGAGAGAGCTGGGGTCATTGTCTACTCTTGCTGGCAGTTGCTTTGGCCCATTATTTGGGCTGAATAATGTCATCTGGATAATTCCTCATAAACATGTGAGGAGCAAACCAATAGATGTGTAAAGGTGAGACTATGGTGTTGTGTAGTGCTTGTCTTCCTACGGCTGTGCCTCTGACTTCCCACTCCTGCACAGGATTAGGACCCCAGGGTCAGATGGCTGGGTGTCTAACTAGATCATTTACAAGTCCTGGAAATCATCTGAAAATTTGAAATTATTTTCATAAACTAAAGATTACTCATAAAGAAAACAAAAACATAGGGGTGGGGTAAGGGGAGATGGGGAGAGAGAAGGGAGAAGGGAAGGATGGGGAG
>LOEQ01000021.1:849273-871352 GCA_001685075.1 Bramus lutescens | reverse complement strand
GGGGTTAACATGGATTAAAAAGTAGAAAACTGCAGTGGCTCGAATTAAAGGGTGGGATGAGACACTGACGTTATTAATGTCTGCTGGTCTCATTAAGTTCTCTTCCTGGCTCAGGAAAATGGCTGTCCTTGTTGTGTTACAGATGAGGAGCCTTAAGCTCAAACAGGGGAAGTAAATTATTTTATCACTGTCTTACTTGGGAGAATTGAAAGCCTGCCGTATCCCGAGTCTGGGTGACAACATGAGCCGTGTCTTGTGTGAGGATTAAGAAATGGCAGGTAGAAAAAACAGATAAAAAAGAAAAGACAGAGATGCAGGATAGAGTCGAGAGGGCATCCAGTAAATTCCAAAGTTCACCCTGCATTCATTTCTCAAAAGCTTTAAATACTCCAATCCAAAGAGGAGAGGAAAGACAAAAGACCACTATACTAGGAACAAACAAAGTAATCACCTCCTCAATACCCAAAGCATCAAGTAACCACATCCTCAGTCAAAACATCCTGTTAGACCCTAGTCAAACCTCTTGTCATAACCTTGAAGGAACAAGAATAGACCTGAACTCTTTGACCTTTGGTCAAGGTGGAATGGATCCACATCAGTGGGCTCCCACAAAAACCCACCTCATCAGCCAGACCTTGGGATTGCCATTTAGGAACCTGGAACTTAGGGTTCACTTTTTGAGCCCCAACAGCTTCACCTGCAGATAGAAAGCACGGTGTCTGCCACTGCATTTTACTGTGTCTAATGATGTCACAGCCTTTCATAACATCCTTTACTGTGTGCTAGGGACAGAGAACATAAGACAACCTAGTCCCTTCTCCAAGGGCCTCACAGAAGCTGTGTGACTCTGGGGAAATAATCACAGGTGTGCTGAGAGTCGTATATGTCAAGACAATAAATAGAAGGATGAGGCAAATGCTTTCCAGGGGGATATAGCTGACTAGGCCTGATTCGTGAGCAGAATTTATTTGGGTACTCTTACTAGTGACCAGTTATAATCTTTCCTGACAGCCCACAGCCGAGCCTCAGCAGTGTCCCCAGCTTATGTGGTGCAGCTCAGCTATTACAAACCAGAAGTGGCTCATCTTCCTTCTCGGAGCATCAGCGGTTATCAGCCTTGGAATGGGGGTCTCTGAAGGAGGAGTCAAGCAGAATCTGGTTTGCAAGGAAAGGGTTATTTGCTTTGGAAAGCCACCTTGCAGATAGAAGTTGGCCTGGGACAGGACGTTAACTGTTCATGATGAATAGTTAGTCAACCAGATCCTGTCTCCAAATGGAAGACACATCCTGAAGCACCAGAATCAGCCTGAGAGGTCTTTGGGGAGCTGCTTCCTGGCTCATTGCTATTTCAGCCATTTTCCTAATGAATCAGGTGGGATGTTTTCGAGTTTCCCCAGCTAGGATAAGAAGAGTGTGACATCCATCGAACAATTTTTTTGTTGTTGTTGCTTTTCAAGACAAGGTTTCTCTGTAGCTTTGGTGCCTGTCCTGGAACTAGCTCTTGTATACCAGGCTGGCCTAGAACTCACAGACTTCTGCCTGTATTTGCCTCCCAAGTGTTGGGATTAAAGGCGTGCGCTACCATTGCCTGTCTCCATAGAACAATTTAAACTAGTACCTCTCTTTCTCCCTCCATTCCTTTCACTCTGAATGTGTGCACGGACGCATGAGTGTATGTGTGTATGTGTGTGTGTGTGTGTGTGTGTGTGCATGGATGCATGAATGTGTGTGTATGTGTGTGCGCATGGATGCATGAGTGTGTATGTGTGTGTGTACACAGATTCATGAGTGTGTGTGGATGCATGAGTGTGTCTCTGTGTGTTTAATGAAACTTTCAACTGTGGACTCCATGTAGTAGAGGAGAGATTAAATTAAAACGATCTTGGAAAGGGGACTCAGAAGAATTTGTGTACTTCACTTGCACAGAGAGAAGATGATTCTCTCCCACTTTAAGTGGTGGCATGGTATATTCAACACTCACAGGGTCATAGAGGCATTCTTGGTGTGGCAGGCTGTTTATGGACAGGTTGCCAATCTTAAGAATGTGCTTCAGCAAAGGGATTCTGGGGCTATGGTCTGGGGTGTTAGATGCAAGTTTCTGGAATTTACTTCATGACTGCTGAGTGCTGGGTTCCAGGACAAGCTAGGCAGTGGGGTGGGAGCAAAGGGTGAGATTGAGAGATGGGTGAGAGCATAGAACAGAGAATTGACTTGGCTATCATGTTTGGAGACAGTGAAATGTTTTCCACTTTGATCTTGGGAGCAGGAAAGTTGGAGTTGATAAAGGAGAAACTGGAAAAGTGTGTGTGGTGGGCACTAATAGGGCATATGTGAGGATCCCTGAGGAGGATGCTGTCAAGGGTATTTGGTCTGGCTTTGAGTTTTGGCTTTGATCCTTGTCAACCAGAGAAATGCTCTGTGAATGCCACGTGCTGATATCGATAGAGGTGGCTTGGAAAATGGAATCCTTTGGTCAATTGGGAATACTAGTAAGCGTCCTCCTGTGATGGTTGGTTGTCTGCTTGACACCCCTGAGAAGAAGGAACCTCAGTTGAAGAATCACTACCCTCAGATTGGTCTGTGAGTGGGCTTGTGGGGGACTTAGACTTGACTGCTAATTGGTATAGGATCCAGCCCAATGTGAGTGGTGCTTTCCTTAGGCAGGTAGTCCTAGGCTATGTAAGAATGGTAGCTAAGAAAGCCTTCCCCTGTGGTCTCTGCTTCAAAGCTCCTACCTTGAACTCCTTCCCTGGCTTCCCTTGATGCACTGTGACCTGTAAGTTAAAATCAGCCCTTTCTTTCCCCAAGTTGTTTTTGCTCATGGTATTTATCACAGCAACTGAAGACAAACTAGAACACATTCTCTGAAAAGCTAAAACTTGAAATGCTCAAATAGCTGAGCCCTTTGAGCACCAGTATACTTATGGTGATTGTACATCACAAAGCTTTGCTTTAACTCAGAGCTACCTCCAGGCTATGTGTGTGGTGTATATGACACATAGATTAATTCCATTGCTGGGCAAAACCGTGAAATCTGAAGTGCTTTTGTTCCCAAGAACTTGAATCAGGGATGCTAAGCCAGTAAGTAGTTCATTTTCAATGGAGAAGGACCCAGCTGTGCTGAATGGAAGAGAAAACTGAAAAGCATTTACTTCAAGTTTGGTTTAGAATAATTATAGGCTCATAGGAGCTTACAGAAGTATTATGATGAGGTCCCATGACCTTAGTGGGAAATCTTAGGTATCTCTAGTGTAGGTTTCCCAACCTTCACAGTCTCAGCAATTTGGATTATACATGTGCTAGGGGTTGGAGTGAGGATCTGTGTGTTGTAGGATATGCAGCTTTGACCCATGAGATACCAGTAGGACCTTCCTCTCAGCCTTCACAAACAAAAATGTCTAGACATTGCCAGTCATCTGCAGGGGGTTGAGAATTGCCACTGGGTTTCAAAAGCATGACATAGACTGTTATAAATACTATTAGTTAGATTGTAATGTTACATTTCAGAGGTTTCTCCATGGATTTTTGTGTGTGTCTATGGCATTTCAGTAGTTTCTCCATGCATGTGTACATACTTATGTATGTATATGCACATGTGTGTTTGTGTGTGTGGTGTGTGTGCCCACCAGGATATAGGACCATGGAATCCTTTTCTGGGGGTTAGGGGACTCTCATGTCATAGACATTCTGAGGCCTTTCTTGTAAGCATCAGTTTATCCCAGCATCCTAGAACTTTTAGGGAAGTGAGTGGTCAAAGCGCAAATTCCTCTCCACTACAGGGTTCAGACAATGGTTGCCCAGCCTCTGCTCCACCACTCCCCAGATGGGCTGTCCCCACTTCAAGGCCATCCACTCATTGGATGGGCAGTGATGGTTGCTAGAATATTCTTCCTCGTTGACAACTTCCTTCTAACTCTATTTGTTCAGCTGTTTCTGGTTGAATTCCACAGCTTCTGCAGTTGGAATGCTTTGTGGTCCCAGAAGTGAGCCTCAGGTCCCTCGTTTTCATTATCCAGCATGAAGAAAGAATAAAATAGCAGCTCCATGAAGGCCATGCCAGTGGACTTAGGGTGTGTTTATATCTTGGAGTGACTTTGAATCGTGGCCATGCTCCTTTTAGAGGATGGAATGCAGCCAACTAATACATCATGGTTGCATAATTCACCTGCCTTTTTCACCCACATGGCAGAAAGAAACAAACAAGACTGAGAATAAGTGACGTGAATATCGTGTTTTCTTCTTCCGCTGCTCCCTGGCTTAGGAGCTGGCTCGGATATGGAGGCTTTAAATCTGGTTTCCCACTGACTGACTCCTTTGTTTGTAGTGTTTCCAGGCACAGGCTAGACTGTGTCACCTTTTGGATCTGAACAAACCCACAAGGACATCCCCTGGTCCTGAGCTAGTCCCTCTGGAACGTGCGGAGTGTGCAGAGAGCCATTTTTGTTTGTGGGTCTACGCCCAGAATCATCCACTTTGCATTTAGTGTGTGTTGTGTCCCAGCTGTCAGGGGAAAGAAGAAGGGTGGCCCTTTGAGCATATTTGCTTGTCAAGAAAGCTCTTTGTGCGAGAGCTGTTGCTGGTTGGTGGAAAATGTTTTTCCTGCAGAGCTTTGCCTGGTCTCTTAATGGGCCAGGGCAGCTTGGCCTTTGATGATACCCTATCTTAGCCAAAACTAGAGTGTGAGGATTAGGAGGAGGTGTTTGTCAATATTTCACTCGTATTTTTAATAAACCCAGGGGCTGTTATTGGCATACTTAAAGAACAAGAAAGCCTTGATGACTGCCTACATAGATGCTTTAGTATTAAACCTGAAGTGTTTCATCCAAGTAAATGCTCAGCAAAGTTCCCAGGGAAAGGATGGATTAGGAAAAAAGCATCTACTTCTGAGGCACTTCCGCCCTTCCCAGAACTCTTTCCAAAGCTAACTCACCACTGACCTGCTCCTCCTGCCTGTGCCCATGGCTCCTGAAATCAGGGTTGTGCCTGGATGATAGAGGGTGGAGACCCGACAGGGCTCGAGGAAACCGGATTGCATGCTGTGGTTCTAAAACAGTCCTGGCATTTCGCCCCATCTACCTCTTGTGCCTGTGAGCGCCATATCTCAAGGTGACCGTGCTTTCGACCCGGGACAAAACCAGTTTTAGCTCCAGAGACTGGATTTTGTGGTGAGGGCCTCCTTTGCATATCCCAAGGGGCTAGGAAGACGAATGCTTAGGCTTAGTGTCACCCAGCAGTGGCAAGCTCTGCCCTCTGAGACCCTCTCAGGTCCCTGTCCATGCAGCTGCTACTTGGGTCTTGAAAGCTTCAAGTTGGGTTTCTTTGACTGACTGTGGGATGGGTCAGTATTCTAACTGGCTGGCCTCCATCTAGCTGCTCACTGGCTGTCCTGGATGGCTAACATGGCAAAGAATACCTTCCTTCCCATATGAATCAGCCTCTGTGCCACAGATTTGGATACGCTATCTACTCCACGCAAGTCATGTGCAATGCTCCCTTGTAAGCCTGTTGAGGTTCAGAGACAGCTAGGGGCAGAACTCTGCTATTTATGGGGCACGTGTGACTTTCCAAGCCTTTGGATCCCCCGTGGAGGAGTGTATCAATAATGTTCATGCCGCCTGGTGAGGTGTGATGGGTGTGGCCTCCCTGGTTATGACAGAGGTGGGGTGGTGCAGTTTTATGTCACCTTTCCCTTGCTCCTGGAGTACCTGCCAGGTTGTGTCCTGTAGAC
The DNA here is from genome assembly GCA_001685075.1 of Bramus lutescens. Taxonomy (NCBI): domain Eukaryota; kingdom Metazoa; phylum Chordata; class Mammalia; order Rodentia; family Cricetidae; genus Bramus; species Bramus lutescens. The sequence continues at coordinate 865,624 of LOEQ01000021.1, read as the reverse complement.
CCTGACAGACAATGCCCACAGGTTGTAGGCATCTCCTTCCTCCTCTTACTTAGCCCCTTTCCCTTAAGCTGTGTAAAATCATCTCTCAGATACAATCGTGCAGTACATACCTGCTTATCTCAGCCCATTCTTGGCAGAACCCAACCCCAGGCAGATAGATGCCCAGGGTCCCTGTACAGCCGACAGAGGACCCACACTTACCTGCGTGCACCTGCCTGCCTGCTGCTATTCTTGGAGTGCTTCCTTATGGACAATGAACTTCATAGGGCTGTGGGCGAGAATCAGGAGGGTGGCTGACTGCCTAGAGCAGTGGTTCTCAACCTTCCTAATGCTGCGGTCTTGTAATACAGTTCCTCGTGTTTTGGTGACCCCCAACCATAAAATTATTTTTGTTGCTACTTCATAACTGTAATTTTNAACCTTCCTAATGCTGCGGTCTTGTAATACAGTTCCTCGTGTTTTGGTGACCCCCAACCATAAAATTATTTTTGTTGCTACTTCATAACTGTAATTTTGCTACTGTTATGAATTGTGATGTAAATAACTTTGTTTTCTAATGTCCTTAGGTGGCCCCTGTAGAAAGATCATTTGGCCACCAGAGGGTCGCGACCCACAGGTCGAAAACCCTGGCGCAGAGAGTGGGCGTGCTGGTTTCAGAGGCACCTCTGCCAGCTGGGCCTACTGCCCTTGTACCTGGTTCCCCCCCACCCCGGAGAGAGGCTCATCAGGTTGTTTTCCCAGGAAGGATTCAGCACCCCAGAAGCATAGATGTAGACAGGAGGGGAGGGGTACTTGTAGGTGGACTGATCTGGGCTTCTAGTGTAGTGGCATTTGCTGTCTACCTGGTGATCCTTCAGCGTTCCTTCCCTGCCTGACCACTGAGGTTGTCCTCTCAGACACCAACTGTTCTCAGAATCAGAAAGGAGTTCAGGCTGTCTGTCCCTGCCTCGTCTCTTGTCCCTTTCCTGTTCTTACCTATATGGAGCAGGAACTTATTTTTTTTATATAATATATATTTTTTTGAAATTGTGGTATAATTACATAATTTTCTCTCTCTTTCTTCCCTTCAACCCCTCCCTGCTCTCTCTTAAATTCATGACTTTTTTCTTTAATTGTATATTACATATATACATATATATCCCTAAATATATAACTGCACCCTTCCCATTTCCTATAATGTTACCTGTATGTACATGATCTCAGGGCTCACCACGTGGTATTGACTAACCAGCTGGGATGCTCTTTACTGGAAAACCATTTCTCCTGCTCTCAGCTTTCCTTAGTTGCCCATAGTTGTGTGTTTAGGACAAAGGCTCCTTGATCTTTCCCCTTTTTATGTTAGAATGTCCTCTGATATTGTCACTGTTTGAGAATTGCTTAGGCTGATAAGCTGATAAGACATCATGGATATAGCCTCTCTCACATTTCTAGGAGACATAATCCTGGAAAATGCCCTGTTTCTCTGGCTCATACAGTCTTTCTCCCTCCTATTTATTTATTTATTTATTTATTCATTCATTCATTCATTCATTCACTTATTTATTTATTTATTTATTTGCAATGATCCGTGAACCTTAGGTGCAGGAATTATGTCATAGGTATATCAGTTGGGACAGGGCACCACATAATCTCTTGTCCTCTGCATTTTGATTGGTTGTGGTTGTCTGTAATAGTATTTATCTGTTGCAAAGAGAGGTTTCCTTGGCTAGGGTTGAGAACGACACTTATCTATGGATGTAAGGATAAATATCTAGAACATAGCTAGGGATTATGCTGATTTAATAAAGTGCTGGATGTAGGGTCTTCTCCAAGATCAATGTCTTCCTAGCCCTGAGCAGCTGGCTAGGTTTCCAGTGCCAGCATGAGTTCACTTAGGGAGTTGCCAGTTACTTCCAAAGTATGTGTGTTACTACTGCACTCTGAGGGTTATCATGTGCGCGGGACTTTGCTGTGGATGCTGGGCATCACGGTTGGGTAGGGCTCTTGTTTGCTTCCATCCCCTGGAAGCTTCTCGATGCTTTCTGATACCATGAAAACCAGTCCTAACGGAGGGGGCTTTCAGATCAGATCCAGCTCATGTCTCCAGTTAAAATCACAGTGCAAACAATCCCAGCACTGGGGGAAAGAAACAGGAGGATCCCTGGGGCTTTTGGCCAGCCAGCCTAGCCTGCTTGGCAAGTTCCCCGGAGTGAGAGACAGTGTTGAAAACTGAAAAAGGAAAGAAGATTTCCATCTGTCGCGACTCCAACTCCAACAGGAGACAACAGGTGTAGCATCTGTACACACTTGCTCGTGTACCACCACACACACACACACACACACACACACTACTCATTCTTGTAGGAGGAGAGAGAAACCTTTCTGGGGAGCTACTGTGAGATACTCACGTGGTGTTTTTTTTTCCCCTCCTGCCATGGGTTTCTTACCAAGAAACGGGCAAGAACTGCCAGAGCCCTGGGCCAGGTCCCTCCTACCGGGCGAGTGCAGAGCTCTGGGGCCTGGAATTTCCTGGGGAAGCAGAGACTGCAGGGAAGCAAAGCCTTTTCGGTTTGGGGTGTGTGTATATGTGTGTGTGGGGAGCGGGTTGCTACTGTATGCTCCTTGTGTAGCAAAGGGAAAAATAGTTTTTTTTATTTATTAATTCAGAGGAATTATATTTACCACCGTGCACCAGAATAGAACCTGTGGCCAGCATTAGCGGGTGCAGTGTGCTACTTTTAAGGAATTCTGCGTTGTCATGCGGCTCAGATGGAGATGCTGATTGAATTCTGGCTCCTTCTCCAAACACTATTTCCTCTTCTCTTTCTTCTTTCATCTGTACAGACCATATGGTGTCTTTCTCGTTCTGGGGGAGGAAGGGTCTGTGGAAGAGGCCTTTGTGCTGGCAGGGAAGGCCCTTTGGAGCTGGCCACTACTAGCACAGTTACCTCCTGGCTGTCAGTGACCTTGGGAAGCCCTCTTCCTCACTCTAGGCCAGCGGTTCTTAACCTATGGGTCGAGACCCCCTTTTTTGGGGGGAAGGTCACATTTCAGATATTTGCATTATGATTCATAACGGTAGCAGAATTACAGTTATCAAGTAGCAATGAACTAATTTATGGTTGGGAGTCAGCACCACATGAGCAACTGTGTAAAAGGTCACGGCATTAGGAAGGCCGAGAACGATTACTCGAGGCCTTTATGTCCTCGACTGTAAAATGCCCTTCCTGTCCTCAGAGGATTGAATCTTGCAGTGAACATGTCTTGTAAATTTTGGGGCCTGTCACCCTCAGGATAATGATGGCCAGGTAGAGACAACAGCATCCTGAGTATCTCACAGGTATCATTTTGTGTTCTTGCTTTAACTTCCTGTGTGGCAGGCTCTGCTACCTTTTTTTTTTTTTGTCAAGGAGTGGAAGTGGTCGAGAGGTCAGGCTGGTGACCTTGGGGGTATCTTGGGTGTACCTATCTCCCAGGTAGCACCCTGGAGTGTGGGTGGATCACACCTGTTCTCTTCTCTCGAAGGCTATACCCCAACCCTGAGCTGGCTAGTTTTTATGCAGAGGCTTTCTTTCTCAAGTGGGAAACATTCTGTAAGCCAGTCCCATTCTCAAAGCCCCAGGTGATGAGTTCAGCTAGACAGGCTTGCTTAGCTTCTTCCCTGACTGGATCCTGCTTTCCCCTCCTTTCCCTCAGCACTTCCCGGGCAAGGAACCCCTGCACTAGGCTTTGCTTAGAGGCAACTTGACTCTAGACAGATGCTATCAGTGCCCCTCCAAGAAGGATTAGATTGAAGCGAGGAATCAAAAGGCAGTTTAAGACGATGCCAAGTTCAGATTTGCAAGATGGGAAGGAGCCAATTAGCTTGAGAGTAGAGGGGCGGGTGTGCCCATGATGGGAACAATTTATGCCAAGTGTTCTTAGAATAGGGGTAGGGAGGGGGACAAAGTAAGGAGAAAATGGAAGGTTAACAGGGTCACATCAGGCTCCCAGGTCACTCCCCAGTTAGTGAGCAACCAACTCACAGGTCCACAAACATGACGTCGGAGAGAGTTAGGTGTGCAAGCTAGCTTTGGTAACATGCTAACTTTGATGTCCAAGTCCGGCTTTGACCTCCAGTTCCAGCTATTTCTCCTAATGCCTCAGGGAGCTTCAGCAGCATTTTGTAGGCTTACAATACTTAACCGCATACAGTTGCACATTTGGGGAGGGGAGATTATCTCCATATGTACTGAGCATCTTCCTCTTTAACCACAGACCCCTTGGAGTCCAAGGCTCTGGGACTGGGGAGCAGAGCTGGGGGCAGCTTTCTGCAGGAGAGGGCTGTGAGCTCTCACATTAAGAGGCTTCTTTGAGATGCAGAATAACAATATCGTTTCATCCTTTTCTTTCTAGGTAAAAATAGCAGCAGAAAAGGCAGAAGAAGCAAGAGTCTTGAAAAAGCTGCCCGAGATGATCATGGTGTCCCTGTGGCCCATGAGGATGTCAGAGAGAGTAAGTTAAGTGCTTGGAGGGTTCATGCCCCATTTCTGTCACCTGCCCATGGGGGGTGCAGGCAGCTGGCATGGCTGTATGGTCATATATACCCTGTAGGGGTATTGTCTGGACCTATGTCTATTCTTAGCCATTGTGCAGGAGTATAGACTTCTCAGCAGCTCAAACCTCTCTGGGGGCATTACTGCCCCACCGAGATTTTCCCGATTGAATTGCTCAAGTCACTTCCAAATTTTCTGTCCCCTCCCTTAGACTGTCGCCCTTGGAAGTGATCTCTTAGCGTTGTGCTCTCTTAGCTGCCCATAGCCTTGGTTGTGTGTTTCTCGTCTCTCAACAGAGAGTCTCTGGGGACAAAGATAAAGTCTTTTGTTTCCAGAATCTGCAATATTAGACCTGATATCTTGCAGTCATGTGAAACTTTCGGTTGTATAATTACTTACCCTAGTGTGTGCAGTGTTAGGTGGTGGCAGGGGGTGCATATAGCTTGATTGATAGAGTGCTTACCTCACATGCATGAAGCCTTGGGCTTCATCCCAGCCCTGCACACACCAGATGTGATGGTGCACACCTCTAAGACCAGCACTAGGGAAAATAGAGGTAGGAGGATTGGGAATTCAGGGTCATCCTTAGCAACACAGAAAGTTGTAGGACAGTCTGGGATAGATGAGATACTGTCTCAAAAAGAACAACAATCAAACCCAAAAATTATAGAAAAAGAATGTTTAATGTTATTAATTGTTTCAAGACTCATGGAGGAGTGCTGGCCTATTAGCTGTAGCTATGAATATTCTTTTTTTTATGTGATTGACATACATCTTTAATCTTTCCAGTTAGAGACAGAGAGACCTAAATTCAAAGCTAGCAAGGCAACTGACCATGTCCCCGAAAAGCCAAAGGGAAAACAATGAGGACCACACATAGCCTGTAGGGCTGGAAAAGTCAGTGAGTGCCCTACACTGGAAAACCAAATTAAAAGAAAGCAAAACCGCAGTAGGGTTCCCAAGAATATGAAAATCTTGGTTGATCCAATTGATCTCCAGAACTCACATAAAAAAGTCGAGCCTGGTTCAAGCACTTTTAATCCCAAGGCTGGGGAAGCACAGACAGGCTCCCCGGAGTTCACAGGTTGACCAGCCTGCAAAAAATAAGGTGTACAGAGTGCAGAGCCCAAACAATACCAGGTTTGTTCTGCTTATGGTCTCCAGAAGCACACACAGAAAATGAAATAACACACAGTTCACACCTGGCAAAGACACACTCAAATGCTACATAAAGTATAAGTCCCATTTTATTTTTCCAAGGTGTTTTCTTCACATGGGCTTTGGTGGAGGTTGTGGTCCAGCACCAGCAAGTCTAAATCGCAGTGGGGTATTCAGTCCTTCCAAGCTTCCCGAGTTCGATTCCTGACTACCTTGCTATGAATAGCACAGCTCACACAGTAATGCAGCTTGACATAGAGTTTGGGGAGTACATAAGTGTTGAGGACACTTGCTTCGAATATGTCCCTGATGGCAGCGGCCTCTACAATGTTCCAAATGACAAACTTCTTAATGGCCTTGTCCTTGGGCATGCACCAGGTGCAGTTAGTGCAGTGAATTGGCTGCACATGGCCAGGGCCATTTTTGATACGTCCATTAGTTTTTTTTGGTCATCTTGGAGCCAAGTCCTGAAAGAGGTGCTATGAATATCCTTAACTATTTCATCACTATTGCTGTCCTAAACTACAATATTCAGGATTATTTGTGCTACTGTTAGTAATAATGACAATTTATTAAATGCATGTGTAGTTGTTAGATGCTTTGCTCAGCGTTTGACCTTTCCAGGCACCTTGATAATCACTGTGGGTGTCATCACCATCATCATCATAATTATCCTCCCCTCCTCCTCCCCACTCTTCCATACTTTGTAGCTTAAGGGAGGGTACTTTGGCTAGGGTTTTATAGCAAAACAGACCTTAGGATGAAATATTCCAGGGATGTTGTCTTTTTGCTTAGCAGTGACAGAAGACAAAAAAAATCAGCTAAACATTTTACAGATTTGAATAGGACTCACTTTCAGTGGCCACATCTGCTTAAGAACTGTGTCACAGAGGTGAAGGTCACCAGGGGAGTTGCATATTTCCTTAGGTACAGTGTCAGGGTTTGAGGCTGTGTTTCTACCTAACAACCTGTCATCAAAGATATCACTGCTCTGACTACAGTGTGTTCTAAGATTAAGAGAAATCAATTATGAGCCTCTGCAGTCATTTATGGACCTAAATATGTATTTTCATCTGAAGGACCTTATCCCTTGGGAGGATATGCTGCTGCATGTACAGTATATAGCTAGGGCTGTGTTTCTCAGGCTTATCTCGGGCTCTGGTCCTTTAGCATCTGTGATGGTTAGCTTTAGTCATCAGCTTGACCTAACATTACCTGGGATTAGAGTCCAAATGAGGGACTGTCTGCTTTGCGTTGGCCCATGGGTCTGTCTGTGGGGAATTGTTTTAGCTAAGTAATTGATTTGACTAGACACAGCCCACTGTGAGGGGCACTATTCCCTAGGCAGTGGGACACGAACTGTATAAGAACAGAGAAGCTGAAGTAAGTATGAATAAGCACGAATGTGTTCCTTTCCCTCAGCTCTTGACTGTGGATGTGATGTGACCACCGTGACTTCCCCAGTGATTTTCTGTAACTGAGAATAACAGGCTGAGATGGACACTTGTCTCCTTTAAGTTGTCTTCTGCAAGGTTTTTTGTCACAGTGTCCAAAATGAAACTAGGACAGAGTCTTAACTCCTTTCTGGTGACAGGTCTCTTCTCCTGCTGGAAGGGCAGCCACAGTTGCTTTTTGCTGGCATGTGCCACTAGGCCGAGGTTGCTTTGAGGTGCTAGCCTCAGGAGTACTTTGGAGTTTTGCTGCCAACCAATCTAGACTTGAGGGTTCTTCAATGTCTGGTGAATTCTTGAGTGCTTTCAAACACATTTTAAAACATATTTAGTCCAGATTTTCTCCTAGCTTCAGCAGAAGGCTTGGATTAGATGATCTTATTTCTTCTTTCTCAGAATTGGAAGTTATTAAAATTGAGGGAGTCTTTTCAGTAAGATTTTGGAAGTTCCTTTACACACACACACACACACACTCACTCTCTCTGAGAGAGAGAGAGAGAGAGAGAGTGTGTGTGTGTGTGTGTCATACACACACACCACACGTACACATGGCTTTACCTCTTTTCTGTCACAGATGCTCCCAACTAACTTGATTGTTTTTTGAGCTGGCCTCATGGGTGGGGTCACTCACCTCAAAGGCAGCCATCACACCGCCAATTCACTGAGTATCTTAGATATCATATTAGCCTGTGGAATTAATCTATTTTTAAAGGAAGAATTGATGAGACTAGGAGAGGGAAAGAATAATGATTGAGGAAAGGATAGAGACTGTGTGGTGGCTAGGTGGTTCACACTGAAGGCCAGTGGCAGAGCCTTTAAAAGAGTCTCAAGTTGGTGGGGGCATATGCAAGTAAGTCACCCTTGAAGAGCTTTCCCAAGAGCAAATGTGTGCTTAGGTGTTATATGGCTGTAGCATTATACCAGTCGGTTGGAAGTCAGCTACTAGGTTGGTTGAATTTTCGTCTATTTCTCCATCTCTTTTTGTGCCCCTACCTTTCACTATGTGACTTTCCAGTCCTTTCTCCCAAATTGAAAGCTACTTAACTTCGGGTTGATCTACATGTCATATGGGGCTGACATAATGAAGAGACGTATCTGTGTGCTGGTCCTGAGTGGAGGGAGTCAAAGCCTTTGTCTATTACCACGTGTCTGTACCTAGGACACCGGCCCAAGTTGCTGAGCACTCACCACCGTTCTTATTTGCTGCTGGGGTAATTTACTTCCCCATTTCTGTCCCCGTGTTGTCTGAGAATTTATGATGTAAATCCCTGTGGAAAGCTGACTGGAAGGAGATGTAGGCCCCTGCCTACTCTAGACAGCCACACGAGAAGGTATCAGAAGGTGTCTCATTTTCCAGCTGCTGTAGATCCTGGACCTAAATCTGGGGCACACAGTAAGGGTGGGATGAATGCCACCCCCCATTTGGAAGCTGTTTCCTCCTGCTGTGTTCATCTGATTCACACATGGTGATGTTCTTCCACAGCTGTGCCAGGCTCAAGTATGCTTCCTTCTTTGAGTTTTGGGCTTCTAGGGCAAACCTGGGAGTGGTTACACATTTTTTTTTTAACCAAAATTCCCTGAAGTTTAAGACACTTTTGAGCAATTGAGAGTTTTATGGGTTGCATCAAGTCATCCTGAGTTCAGGGTGAGAAAGTTTTATCTTTTAAAGTATCCTTGAAGAAAAAGTTTTTTGTTTTATGAACTTGAAGTAACTATAGATTCACAAGGAAGTTGTAAAACAAAACAAAACAAAAAACCCAAACCAAACCAAAACCTACCACCACCACCACCACCGCCAGCAGCAGCAACATCAGCAGCAGCAGCAACAACAACAAAAACCAGAAGAGTCTGGATCACCATTCACTCCGCCCCTACCAATGCTGACTTGTTTTGTTTTTGTGTTTGTTTTTGAGACAAGGTTTCTCTGTGTTACAGTCCTAGCTGCCCTGGAACTAGCTCTTGTAGACCAGGTTGGCCTAGAACTCATAGAGATCCTCCTTTCTCCCTGAGTGCTGGGATTAAAGGAACACGCTACCACCGCTTTTACGTGACTGTAGTTAAGTAATGGAGCCAAGAAACTGACTTAGAATCACTTCAGAGTCTGCCAGCTGTGGTTTGTGTGTGTGTGTGTGTGTGCGCATGCGCAACACTGTGCAGCTGTATGATGTGTGGTTTCTGGAAACACTCCTGTCTCATCATAGGCTCTTTATGCTGTTCTTTATAGATACTCCTCTCCCCATATTCAAGCCCTGGTTCCTGGCAATGCAGCTCTGTTCCCCATAATGCTGTAGTTGTAAGACAACAAGGTACATGAAATCATACGCTGTGTAACCTTAGAGACTGACGTTTTTACATTCAGCATAGATCTCGTTTATTCCTTCTGAATTGGATAAATAGATCTGGTTTGGTGTTTTTCTGATGTAGTAGTTAGGCAAAGCTAAGCCTACTGAAATATTATTGAGGGCTAATGTGTACAGAGAAAACTATGGGACGATGGGACCATAAGGATATAACTCATTGGAGTGTGTAATCTCCACACTTTGATTTGGGTTGTCATGGACACCACACAGTGTGAAAATGCATCATCGCAACTGCTCTTTGTAAGAAGAGGATTGTGCTGGAATCTTTGAAGTCAGCTCTGAGCCCCAATCAGCCAACCTCCCTGCTTTTCCTTAAACATGGCTGTGATCGGAGGTGGCAGGCGTGGTTCTGAACTTGGTAATCTTTGTGGATTCATGCCGGACACTCTCATGTCTGATTTCTTTTGCTGGTTGTCATGTTTGTGAGGCTCATCCATGTTGCTACATATGCTGTGGACTCTGAGTTGTTTATCTTCACAGGTCTGTAGTACTCCCCAGCAGGACTGTATACCACTGTCTGTGGACTCACTCTCCAATTGATAGGTACTGGTGCGGATTTGAACTTTTGGCTATTACAGGATGCACTTGGGATCATTTCTGTGCGAGTCTTTTGGTGTGTACCTCCAGTAGAGTTGCTCTGTCCTAGGGAATGAGTATCTTCAATAAGAGCTGCTAGGGAGGGCCTGAGGCCATGGCTCAGTTGGTCAAGTGCTTGCTGCGCAAACACGAGGGCCTGAGTTTGGATCTCCATGTTGGAAAGAAAGATACTGGGCATAGAGATGCACAATTATTACCCCAGCACAGAGGAAGAGGTTACAGGAGGACCCCCGACTCACTGGCCAGTCAGTCTAGCCAAACTGATCCAGGTTAAATGAGAGACTTTCTAAAAACAAAATAAGACAGAGAACAACTGGAAAAGTTGGTCTATCCCTATCTTGACTTCTGGTCTTCAAACGTACGTGTAAATAAGCTTACATGTATATACATGTCCACATGGATATGCGCACATGTAACACTGAACACACAGAGAACTGGCAGAGAATTTTCCAGGTTGATTATGACGATCAGCGTTCCCATCAACAATTCTTCCTTAAAAGCCCACATTTGGTCCTATCAGTCTTCTCTATTTTATTCATGTTGGTGACATATGCTGCTGCTTTGTTGGGGTCTGACTCTGCTTTCCTGGTGACTGATGGTTAATGCTTCTTTGCCATTAACTCTAATTACTTATTTTGCTCAATCCCAGTTAGGCCACGGTTTCCCTCCCCGTTCTTTTTATTTATGGGAGGGGTTTGTTTGTTTGTCCTCTTTTTGTCAGGTACTCAGAGCAAGGCTTGTCTCCGCCTACTGTTTTATCTTTTCACACCACCAAGGGTATCTTTTGAATAACAGATGTTCTTAAACCTAAAGCAAACCAGTCACTAATCGTTTCTTTGGTGGTTGGTGCTTTTCCAACATGCTTAGTTTTATTTTTGCCTTCCTCAAGGCCTTGAAGATGTTCATCTCTATCTTCTACTGATAGAGTTTCCTCTTGTATTCCTGTATTGCCGCTGAAGTATTTGCTATAATAGAAACGTAAAGTAAATAGTAGTGTGGGTGGACCATGGCTGTGGTGACGAGCAGTCTGTTTTGAACCAGCAATTGCTTTCTGGGGTCTTTATTAGCAATGCATGATGAAAAATAGAAATTTCCCTGATGATGCAGAGGCAGTGAGGATCAGCCACAGCAGCTACTGAGACTCGTCACCCATGTGTTTGGGAAGTATCAGGTAGATGTCAGGGATTCTATGATGGAAACTCATTTTGGCTTGTGTCCAGCCTCTTCAGGAAAGTAGACTTGTCTCTCTGAGGTGGTCGAGCTTTCATTAGGTGTTTGCCCCCAAAGCAGGATGAGTAGAATGAGTGGCGTGGTTGGGAATGGAGTGTGGGAGCCTTTCCAGGTGAAGCAGCCACTGAGCTGGACATCCAAGGTGAGGGTCAGCGGCCAGATCAGATCCCGTGAGGCTGAAGTTTCCTGGGGCAGACTCTTTGGGCTGCAGGCTTGGACTGGCCTCTCAGTTCTCTGAGAGTTTCCTTTGTTGGACTCTCAGAGCCTGGGAAAGAAACTCTTTAGACTTCTTTTACTGTGTAAGTGAGAGATGCCAGCCAGATTCTGGGAACCCCTCGAGGTTCTTGGGACCTCAAAAGACTTTCCTGACAGCTGCTGTCATTGATCCAAGTCTCTGTGTGGAATGCAGGCATCCATTTCTCTAGGTTCTTCCAAAGATTTTGGTTCTTGGGTTGGATCATTTCGTTTTCTGTTCCAGCAGTGCGGTGGGGGCACATCTTTAGGGTTCTCTTTGACATGTTGGGCATTAAAGAGCTTTCCAAGGGTGATTAGATAAGACCAAGATTAGTCCAGAGCCTTCCCAAGACCCTTAGAGACTCCCACGCCCTTCAGAGCAGCTCTTGGTGTCCCAGGCAGGCAGTGAGCCACTGCAAACACAACCTCATTACAGGAAGCAGCTCTGCACTCTCCATTGAATGTCAAGTTCAGAAAGGCAAAGGAAAGAATCCCATAACTGAATCCTATTGGATTATAGGCAGCAATGAAAACAAAAATCCAAGAGAGCTGGAAACTTATTACTGGGAGCCTCTTCCTTCTATATCTTCCAAGCCCTCTGCTTTGGTAGTAGCAGGCAGCCCCAGCAAGGCCTCCACAGCTCCTCTCTGTCAGGAGTGATGACTTCCCCAGTTCTGGCCCCTTTCCTGGTATGAATCCCAATGCCACCAAAGCATTGGTATTTTATTTTGGAACTCTCTACTCAAATGGGGGAACTTAGAGTGTACTTGGGATCTCCTGCCACAGCTGATTTTCAAATTGAACTTGGATACTTCGTAATTATTAAAGTTAGTCTGGCCTCTGAGTCTCAGTTTGTTTATGGGAAAGACGGTTTGTGGACATTGTGAAGGTTAAGTAGCAAGACTCCAATGGGGATGACTCCTAGGGAGTTGCTTGGACATTAGCCTAATTGCTCACAGATTAACAAGCTTTTAAAAATTTGACCTTGACTGCAGTTGTAGCACACACCTTTAATCCCCCACCCCCAGGAGGCAGAGGCAGATGGATCTCTGTGAGTTCCAGGCCAGCCTGGACTACAAGAGCTAGTTCTGGGACAGGCACCAAAGCTATACAAAGAAACCCTGTCTCGACTTTGACTACAAGATTCATGTGTTGTGCTTTCTGTTTCCTATTATCTCTGCACCACAAAGTTGCAGTTTTGGAATTTGTTCAAGAACTGATACACAGTGTGTCCTAGCTGTGATAAAACACCCTGCTGAAAACAACTTAGGGGAGAAAAGTTTTTTATTTAAGCTGTGTTATAGTCCATCACTGTAAGGCTGTCATGACAGTAGGAGCCTTAGGTCACATCACATCCCTGATCAAGAGCAGAGAGGATGCATGCCTGCTTGCTCAGCTTGCCTTTTTTTCACACGGATACAGTTCAGGGCCCAGTCAATGAAATGGTTTTGCACACATTCAGGGTGGATCTTCCTATGTCAATTAATCCAATTAAGAAAATCCTTTATGGTCATGTTCATCAACCAATCTGATTTAGACAATCCTTCATTGAGATTCTTTTCTCAGGTAATTCTAGAGCAGTGGTTCTCACCCTTCCTAAAGCTGCGACCCTTTAATACAGTGCATCATGTTGTGGTGTCCCCAACCATACAATTATTTTCATTGCTCCTTCATAACTATAATTTTGCTACTGTTATGAATCTTAAGGTAAATGTTTGATATGCAGGATATCTGATATGTGACCCCCTAATGATTGCAACCCACAGGCTCAGATCCACTGTTCTAGACTGTGTTAAGTTGATAATTAAAATTTACTGTCACACATTGCTTGATGGTGGCAGTGGCAAGGACCTTGGGACTGATGAAGATATGACAGGGTAGTGTCCTTCATTGTGTACACTGACCACTGTGCAAAGAACATCAGCCAGGGGCAGAGTTCATGAAGTGTCCAAGAGGTCCCATCTCCACTCCCCACAGACGGAGCGGCATTGAGAGACGGAGCTTCATTTGGCACAGGATGTTCCAAGAGCTGCATGACTTAAGACAAAGTGGCTTCGTTTCTGGTGACTGTCTGTCTTCTCCAGATTGTGCCACATCACAGATCCCTGATTGCTATTTTCCTGAAGACTTTTTTTTTTCACACTTTTTTTTAAACCATGTTCTCTCACCCACCTGCTTCTCGGGATAAGAGCCTGTATTAAACAGTGGGAGAAACTCAATCTGATGGTCCAAGCATGCTTGTGTTTGTGGCAGGAGAGTGTTTATCCTCAGGTGGGTGTGGCTCCTGGCCCAGGGCATGGATGGATTAGTTGGGGACTAGGTCCTTGCTATAGTGTGGCCATGGAGCAGGGTTTACCAGAACCTGAGATGCTAAGGAGGCAAAAAGGGCTGTGGATGACTTTCCTGTTTATTTCAAGATTTTCTTTTTAAAGCCAAATCTCATGTAGCCCTGGTTGGCCTCAAACTCATTGGGATTATAGGTGTTAGCAGACATTCCAGGTTTTTTTTTAATGGTTTTATGCAGTGCTGAGGATCAAACTCGGGGCTTCATGCCTGATAGGCAAGCACTCAATTGTTGTACATGTGAGGCCCTAATTTGTAGTAATTACCTCATGATTTGGCAATATAATAAATATACGGCCAACACAAAGGTTTTTGTTGTTGTTGTTTTGTTTTTAAACTACTGGCTACAAATATTCCTAATTTTGGTCGCTTAGAAACACTGTTTCTCTCTGTTACCCATCACCAATGCAACCGCATTCTCGTCTTTCTCTGCAGTGTTTTTTGAAGGATGTAGGAAAGCCCTTCTTGTTAGAAGGTGACTGGCAGGGCAAGTATTTCCTTGACAATGTAAGCCAAAGGCATTGTAACATCTGCTTTGCCTCCCGTTTGCAACCTTTTGGTTAGCCGGGTCCTCAGTCTCATTGGCTCTAGGGTTTAGACACTATTGTGCCTATTTAACTCTAATATTTATCCCACAATGCCGAGCCAGTAGAAACAGGTACGTTTCCCAAGGATTCCTATGTCTGAAAGTGCCCCTGATTCATCTGGCTGTTGATGGGTAGTTTAGCTGGTAACAAGTTTATGATTTCTTTTCAGTCAGGCCCCTGTCTGCGTGAGCCATCACTGGGTCATCTCACACAACTGCAGACAGGCTAAGGACGGTAGCCGAAACTGCAACCGTGTCTCTTCTCTGCTTTTTTACATTTCTGATCTTAAGAAAGTGGAGGTGTACTTGGAGGTGTCTGTTTATGCTATGGGTTTTTCTAGGGTTCTATTGTCCTGGGATTTACTGTTAGAGGATCTCCTCACTGTGACTGGAATACAAAACCCAGAGCACAGTCTGAGGCCCTGAAGATGTCACTCAGGGACCAGTAGAGGCCTTGGGTATTGGCTCCAAGGAAGCTATCAGTTGTTCCTTTTCTGTGTAGTCCTCTGTAGTCTTTGCTTGTCCCTCTGGCCACAGGACAGAGGAACTGCCTGTCTCCCTGTGCAGCACTGAGGATCTCAGATCCCGTGATGTGTTGCGATGACATGGGCTCCTCTCTGACCCTCCTGGCTGTTCAGCCTCGCTACTGTTCTATTCATTTATATGGCGCCTCCCACCATTCTCCTGGGTGGGAACAAATTTAGGGTGATACTGTAATTACCTTCCTCATCTTTTTCTCCAGCATAGAGGACCCTGCAGGTGCACTGGTGGGAGGATCTCTCTGCGGATTCTGAACACCCACCAGCTCTTCTGAAAACCTTTAGGATGTTCTCAGGGAATCAAGGGGAGGAAAATGAATCAGGCAGAAAAAATACTGAAGTTCATCAGGGTTAAGCATGCAGTGTAATGCGAACCACAAAGATATATAAATATATAATAAAATTAATAAAATATTATATATACACACATAAATTTTATTAAGGAGTGCAATGGGGAGACAGACTCATGGATACAGAACAAGGTATAACCAGTTGTATAAAACAAATCTTCTGTTTTTTCCAAGGGAGCTGGGAACCAACCACACACTGCTTCACGCTGCCTGACCCAGTCTTCACCACCCAAAAGAGCGAGCAACCTCTCTCNNNNTTAAATGGTCATGTCAGCAGACAAGAAGCCATGCCCTAAGGCTGGTACCTCAAGGCTATTGGTGGAATGAGTTCCCACAAAGATACAGTGTGGAAGATATTTTAGTATCCTATACTTTGAATTAATTTGAAGTCTAAAATCAAAAGATAATTTCCCTACCTCTTACCTTTTCATCTTTAGTATAAGCATCTTCCTTTTTTTTTTTAATAGGGTATTCCCATGTGAACTAGTATTCATATTAAGATGGACCTCGGAACTTTCACCAGGAAATGCTTGACTTTGTAACTATAATCTGAAGTTGTTGCCTTATTCATCTTTGTATAAAGGAATGCAGGAAAGCAGTTTCTCCTTAAACTGCTAGATTTGAACTTTTATTAATTTTAACATGTTGAAAAGTTTTATGTTGTGTGTGTGTGTGTGTGTGTGTGTGTGTGTTGGGAGGACATGTGCATGCCACAGTGCACAGGAGGGGTCCAGAGAACAACTTTGTAGCAATTGGTCCTCTTCTCCTTCCAGAATCCCTGGGATGGAACTCAGGTTGTCAGGCACAGGGGCAAGTACCTTTACCTGGTGAGCCATCTCACTGGCTCTAAAATATGTCTTAAAATCTTGTTTGGAGAAGTGGGGCCCTTACAGCCGTTTTAGCAGGTGCTGTTATTCTTGAGCCCCGCCCATAGCATCACACACTGAAGAACACATTGTTCTGTGTCAAGCAGGTAGCCAGTCGCCACC
>LOEQ01000021.1:767771-790046 GCA_001685075.1 Bramus lutescens | reverse complement strand
GGGACTGGCTGCTCCCAGAGCCCACTGCCTGCTGCCACATGGCCCGCTACCACCGTATGGGACCTACAGCATTTCTGCTGCCTACTGCCACCGGGGATCCTGCAACATTTTTAAAGCCTAGAAAGAGAGAGAGTACCCTGAACAGCAAGCTCAAGGTGTTGGGGAGGGTAAAGAATAGAAAATCATTCTTAATAGAACACAAGAGAAACACACCTTGGAGAGGTAAGATAGAACCCTTGGGAAGGGGAGGAGCTATGTGTGCAGACCTTGGTTCTTTGTTTTTACTGAAGAAAGTGTAAAATGATCCTTGTCTCAGAGAATGTGAGCCTTGGGTGTGACAGCAGTGTTCCAATCTTTCAGGCCAATTGAAGAATTAACTGGTAATTAAGTGTGTGCGTGCATGCGTGCTTGTGTGTGCTTGTGTGTGGGATGTATGCATTCAAAGTAGACCAGTGGAGGATGTCTATTGTGCTGTTTTGTCGCACCCTGTACCTAGACACAGTCTAACTCAGATCCTGGAGTGGGGCTGGTAGCAGACAAGTCTCAGTGACCCTAAGGAGGAAACATCCAACTTTCATATTATTTGGGCTTAATCTTGTCCATCAAATAAGACTTGTTGTGTCTTAGAATTCAGGAAAGAACAATAACTAACTGCTGTCACCTACAGCAACAGCAAACTCTACTTACCATTTTGTGTTTATCCGTTATCTTTGGGGCCAGTTTAGAACCCGTGTAGTTGGTTTGTCTTTAACGTTAGGAGCAGTTACAGGCAGCCGGTGACTTTCTCACGTCCCAGGACCAGTGCTGGTTCATTTAAACCAAGCCGTGGAGGGCCAGTGTGTGAACAGGAGTTCTAAGCAGCTTGAAGATCTTCGTTTACAGTGCTTTAAATCTGCCTCCTTTACAGCTTCCTGATTCTCTGCTTCCTGGAGTGGGCCCTGCAGTGAAGTTCTGTAGGTAGCTGCCTTTGTGGTCTCTGGGGTCTGCAGATCATTAAGGGAGTGATTCTTCTCATTTTCTCATCTTATTCCCTGATGCGTTCTTTTCTCTTTTTGGCTTCCCTTTATCACTTTCTTAGGATAAAAAAACCCCAAAACAAAACAAAAAAGCATTGTTTAAAGAAGGAAGGGTCTTGCTTTAATCCATTAAAGTGTAGTGACATTTCAATTGTATTTTAATAAATAAAGCTTACCTGAAGATCTGAGAGAAAAACAGTCCCACTGGTCAGTCTTACGGATCAGGTAATGGTAACACACACCTATAATCCCAGTAGCCATACTAGTTTGCCATAGAAACCGGATAGTGAATGCCTTTAATCCCAGTCCTAGAAAGGATTATAAAATGGGAGGAGACAGCTCTCAGACAAAGTCTCATTCTGAGATTCCTGGAGGCAGGATCGCCATTTAGGACTGAAGTAAGAGCCAATGGGCTGGCTGCTTTACTTTTTAGATCTTCAGGTTGAATCCCAATTTTTCTCTCTCTGCACTTCTATTAATCATACTTCAGTCCAACCTTGGGAGGCAGCCAGTCACTACTTTTATAAAGGGGTCACTGACCTCTGACCATGCCATGAGGAAAGGACATTGTCCACCAGGGAGTGAATGACCACCGATACACACGTTGTCCAAGAGGAATGTGAACATTGATCTTCACATGTCCCCAGCGATGCTGGGGCAGCAGATGGCTACAGAGTTCTCTTTTTCCTTCTCTTTCTTTCCTTCCCTTCTCTTTCCTGTTGCCTAGCATCCCTGTGAGGCTACACAACAGACAGTGACTCCGGCAGAAGAATTAGTAGGCCGGTGTGTCAAGAACAGAAGGTTGGAGGGGGCTAATGAGGTGAGTAGGCTGGATGAGGAGTTTTAGGTGCCATGCCTCTCTCCCTGTCGGTAAGGAGTCCCCCAAGGAATTGCTGGGGTTTAGTACAAAGGATCCTGAAAACTAACGATGTGGAAAGAGGCAGGAAGCTGGCTTGCCAGAGCTTCCGTCTGTGCTAATACAGGCACAGAGATGGAACCAGTCAGTCAGGACTTCTGCTTCAAATGCTGGAAGTCCTACTCAGACTCGCTTAAGGAGAAAAATTCAGCCGGCAAATGAAAATTGCAGGGGTGGGTGTGACGGATGTTAGGCAGGGGTGGGGCTAATATCTCAGGGCCTTCTTGCTGGGGTCTCGACTGTCTCAGAGCCTCTTGCAGACTGACAGGTTGTCACCATCACTCCAGTTCCATCTCCTCCAACTCTGCTGCCACTGGAGCTGTCAGGGTCAGAACCTGGGCCCTGGCCACCCTGATGAGCGAGGTCAGTTACTCCTGCTCACAATCCCTGTTAAAGAGACAAACCTTATGGGAATGCAGGCCATAGTGGAATGTCGAGAAAGGAGCTAGTGTGGCCACACTGGGAAAAACAGATGATGAGCTGCAGTGAACCCCCAAGTCCATCTTATGGGTCCTGACTTGAGGTTTAGGTTTAAATAGAGGGCGGGAGTTGCACACAACTCTGAACATTTCTGGTCAAGGCACAACTTCGCCCATCACCAGCCCATCATTGTGTAGGCTCCAGTATCCGCAGCTCTGAACTAGGTGAAATCTCTTCTAGGGAGACGAGTGCCCACTCTGGCAGGCCCAGGGCTTCTTTCAGCCTTGTTCCTTTCCTAGTGTTAGATTCCTGGGGAGAGTTCAGTTCCTTGAGGCCCATTGGTGCAATGTTCTGACAGCCAAGGAGAGGGGGCACAAGTTACTTCCTCTTGAAGACCTGTAGAGATACCTGCACTCAGAGCATGGGTCTTGACCCAGGGTCATCTCCGAGCTAGTGACCGGCTGGGGCAAGTGGATTCACAGCCTGGACTTGGGTCATAGGCTTGTACCTGGGTTTATGGGACAAGACAGTTCCTCTGAACCACATGAAATAGGTGCCGATCGATGAAAGGAACTTCGGGGAATAGCTGTAGATAGTTGATAGACTGATCATGGGCTCTGAGTTCAATTCTTACTTTAAAAGCTGAAAGATGGACTCTTAAGAAATTTTCAATAAGATTTTGTTCAGTCAAAGAAAAGACAAGTGAAGAAGTTTTTTTTTATTAAATATAGACTCGGCATCGGGGCCTTGTCCTGGATCCTTCAACATGCTGATTAGTCTCCAGGAAGGCTATTGTCTGATCAACCATTCTTTTGTACATAGGAGCTCTGAGCTTTTTCTTCAACCCTTTTCCACAACCTTGAAAGCCTAACTGGTGTTTGAAAATGAAAGGGGTTTTCAGATTGGAAAGATGCCCCTGAAGCTGGGGGTGGGTGCTGAATAGCTTTTAGAAAACAGCAAATTGAAATCAGTGTCAATAAATGCAAAATCAAAACCAAAACCAGAAACTGTCGCTCTTTACCTTTGCTTTGGAACCCAAGGACCTGAAAAGCTCTCTCCAAAGGCATGGACATCCATTGCCCCAAGAAATAACTGGGACCTTCACTGAGCCTAGATGGCCTTGACTTTCTTGCCTGGAAAAAATATCTATCTCCCTTCTGCAAGTTACCGCCTTTCATGACAGCTGTTGTTTCTTATAGTATTGCTAGATCGTTCATGAAGATTTAACACTGTATTTGGTGTTTGAGTCCCCAGTAACTCTTAATTTGTTGTGTGTGGCCTCAGTTTTCAAGGCTAAAGCCATTTGTTAGGGATTCCATCCAACAGGGCCAGCTGATGTGGCTATGTAAAGTGGAGGCTGATGCCTCCTTCCTGCCTGTGATGGAGTCATGGCTTGGCACTCCTTACATGGAGCCTGCAGAGTCACCTAGGATTTTGTGGAATCGATTTGGCAGGGCTGAGGTAGGTCTATTAGGCAGCCGGTACTCCTAGTCTGAGGACTTGGGTGGCAGAGATGGCTCCTTGCTGATCTGACATCTCACTATTAATTACTTTTATTTATTTATTATTAATTAAATAATTATTAATTATTATATTAGTCAATTATTAATGACTTCTGCCACCCACTATTAATTACCCCTGCTTCTAGAAGTGGCCTTTGAGTGACTTGGGTGGAGCCCAAGCTGTTGTGGGCTTCCGAAGTTCTGATGCTCTTGGCATGGGGTGGGGGTCTGTGCTAACAGGTTTTCTGGCGGAATCCTCTGGTGGGGAAGTGTCAGCATGAGGACCAGGGCCTGGGAGCCTCTGCCATTCTTCCTCAGATGAGGACAAGGGCATTTGGGGTCCCTTCTTGTTGCTCTCCTTCATGTTCTTCCTCCTCCCTGCCCTGCTCTTCTGCGTCATCTTTGTTTTGGAATAATATACACAACACAATAGGAATTTAAAAGAAAATTCAAGTTTAGTGAAAAGGGAGCCAGGGCGAGCAGGCTATGCTCCCTGAACCAGAGCCGTAGTTCTCAGGGTCACCTCTTACTACACTCTGGTCACACCCGCGAGGCTGCTGTGTCAATAAGACTTTCATATCTGTGACAAAATACTTGTCATAAACAACTTTCAAGGAGGAAAGATTGATTTCGGACCTTGGCTCCAGATGGAGCATAGTCCTCAGCTCCGTTGACTGTGTCAAGACCAGGCTTGTGGCAAGATGGGATGCCACAGTTGCCGGAACATGTGGTGGAGGAAGCTCTTGTAGTAGACAGGAAATAAAGAGAGAGGAGGGTTCTGGGGATCAGGCAGAACCTTCAAAGTCACCCCTACCTAATTAAAAGAAAAGTCACTAACTGGAGACACGAGCCTCTGAGAACATTTCATATGGAATCTACAGCAGGTGCTTCTCGTTCTAAATGTCATAGACAGATGGCTTCAGGGTTCGCTGACCAGGAGGAGCTCTTGAAGTCATTGGGTTTCTGGGTCCTGCTGGTCACTGAGGTTGTGCTGGCAGTTCCTTCATGGTCAAGTGGCCACCACAGCCAACTGGCAGTGTTTTGGCATCCTCTGCCTGGAGAGAGATTTATCACTATTTTCTTCGCCTCCACTTGAGCGGTCAGAGCAACTGGGTGCTGTGATGGATGTGGCTGGGGCCTGAGAGTTCTGAGGTGTCAGAAGAGGGATTCTCACATGCCAGGCTTCTGTTAGGAAGAAGGAAAGGGAATGCATCCCAGCTAAGAGACTAACAGTGGGTACGTGCTTCCTAACGTCTCCAAGGATGCGCATATGGTTTTGACCTTTATAACTACTTGTTTCTCACTGACAGAGGCCCTGGCAGGCAC
This sequence comes from Bramus lutescens, assembly GCA_001685075.1. Taxonomy (NCBI): domain Eukaryota; kingdom Metazoa; phylum Chordata; class Mammalia; order Rodentia; family Cricetidae; genus Bramus; species Bramus lutescens. The sequence continues at coordinate 784,866 of LOEQ01000021.1, read as the reverse complement.
ATGTGTATCTTTTCTTCTGCTCTCCGTAAGCCAGCAGAGGCAATGCCATTCTTTTCCCACTTACAGATGAAAAAGTAAGGCACAGGCTGCTCAAGTGGTTTGTCCAAGGCCACACCACGTTAAGTAGAGATTTAAGCCCAGGCCTTGTGACTGCACATTCTTAACCTCCAAACAGTTCCAACTCCCATGTGCCTCCTGGTGGCTTGGCACACTTGCCTCTGAACCCACGTTAGAAGTTCAGCTTTCTGCCTCTACTGTCATCACGTAAACCAGGCCCCTAGAAGGGGCACCATAGTTGACTGTGAAGGAATTCAAAACCATCTTTCTGTCCCTAGATCCTAATAACTATTATCACCGACGCAATGAGATGACTACCACTGATGACCTGGATTTTAAGCACCACAACTATAAGGAAATGCGCCAGGTAAGACCAGAGCATGGGCTTTCCAACCTGACTTTGTCGCAGAACAGCAAGGCATGAGCCTATAAGCAACCAGATGGGGCCTCCTTAGTTATGAAGTGGCTGAAACGGGGCTCAAAGCTAAACTTTTCTCACTGGAGCCTTTAGTTCCTAAAGGCTCTATGTGTTGGCTCTATGTGTTTGAGTTGGGTCACCGGTTGAAGGATATTAATGAATGCTGACGTGAAGGTGAGAGGGTGCTCATGGTAGAACAGAAAGCCTTCCCATGGGTCTGCATGCTGGGTTCCACAATTGACCTCTATTAACACGTTCAATCTTTCTAAGAGCCCGGGAGGGTAGGGAATGTGATCACCTTCTCTTATCGATGGGAAACGGAGTCACCATGACACTTTATAGTGCTATTAACCCTTACCGCAATATTTAGATTCTTTTAAAGAAATTGTTCATTGAATGTATTCATTTATTTTACATCCTGATCACAGTTTCCCCTCCCTCCTCTCCTCCCATTCTCTCCCCCAACCTCTCTTCTGCACTCCCCACCCTGAATCCACTCCTCTTCTGTTTACATTAAGAGAGGGGCAGGCCTCCCATGGGTGTCAACAAAGCATGGTATATCGAGTTGAGGAAGGACTAAGCTCCTCCCCTCATATTGGGGCTTGGAAAGGCAACCCATTATGAGGAATGGGCTCCCAAAAGCCTGCCAAAGCATCAGGGACAGGCCCAGCTCCCACTGCTAAGAATCCCACAAGTAGATCAAGCTACATGATTGTCATACACATATAGAAGGCCTAAGTCAGTCAATATTTAGATTCTTAGCTCAGTCTTGTTTGTCTGCTAGAGTGACATGGGAAATCTATAAAACATCCACACATGAGCCACCTCAGACACAGTGAAGTGGAAGCCTTAGCAGACATGTCCTAGAAGTTGTCCTGTGCTTCTGTGCAGCCAGGCTTCAGAACACAGAGTTGGTGCTTTTAGGAATTCGAGCTCAATTAGCAGGGAATGATGATCAAGTGTGAGTCTTCTCAGACTGACTCAGAGACTCTGTAACACTGAGGTGTGTCAGCCTGGGCATGCTGGCTGCAACACACCCATGAGAATAGAGAAAGGGCAGCACCTGACTGAGTTCACTGTTTCTGACGCCCTCTTCCTCCTTCACACCCAGCATGGTTCCCAGAGAGACGTAAGCAAATGCCTGCTCACCTTGGATAGGACACTGATGATAAAATTTGATTTCACTGAAGTCCAGCTTCATGAACCAATGAGTTTATTGAACTTCCATACAGAACACGGGTTAGGGATACTTACAGGAATGCAGGTGGTGCCCAAGCAGCTGCACCAACATAAAGTTTCAGCCCAGAATGAATACCAACTTCTCCATAGCTGCACATACAGAGTCCTTCCCCGACTTCACTTACCCTCCTGCTTTCTATACACCCCAGCACCTTCAAGATCACAAGGCTGCTTGCAGCTAGAACAGAATTACATTCAGCTGATGAGCAGGTACAGGAGGGGATGGCTGGGCTCTCAGGAGACAATCCAATGACCCTGATCATTCCTTCAATGAGGGGAGGAAGACAATCATTGGGCTGGTTCCTGAGGGTCTCTTGCAAGTCTACTGTCACAGCTGCTCTGTTGAGGATGATCGTGACTGGTATGTCCAGAGGACAGCGCTCTACAGCAATGCGCTAGAAATTATGAAAAGGCATTGGCAAACCAAAGATTCTTAGCTATTCCGGAATCTGTTTGAAGACATAACGAGCAGAAATAACCTCATGATTACATGGGCACGTAAGGACTCACCAAAGGCTAGTCAATGTAGCTCAGAGGGAGGGTTTGTGGGCTGAAGGAAGGAGCCAGCTGCTCAGGACGAAGGCGAGAGATGTTTCTGAGATTGGAGTCATTAGGTTGAGCTTCAATTCCATGGAATGAACATGCCTGGCTTGTCTCACTGTCATTTTACTTGAGCTACGCGCAGCTTCCAGACACCTGTCAGCACAGACGTAGAGGTAGGATGTGCTAAAGAACTCCTCTTACTGTTTTGCTCTTCAGAAACAGAGATAATGTGCTTGGACGTGAGGTTTGTGACTCATGCCTGCTGCTCCACTTTCTCTGGGTATTTTTGAGTCTGCCCACTGTTCGGTCTTCGGGAGCACTGGCGGGTTAACCCAGCCTTGCTTGATGGGTGTTTTAAGGCATCTCATCAAGTCCAGAAGTGAGACACCTATCAGTTCAGTTGGTGCAATGAACTTCAAGTATACATAAAGTGAGCTGAATGCTTAGAGTCCCTTGGTACTGAGACCTTGAAATAGTTGTCCTGTGGGCATCACTGGGGTCCTCTTGGGAGAACTGGTAGTATGTGCTTTATGCATGAGGTGACCATGATAACTACCACTCAGGAGATGCTAGAGCCAAGAGGATTCAGGGTCACCAGTACAGCCACCTTGGGCCCCCTCTGAAGTCCCACTGTCCCAAATCACTGAGTTGAAAACTATCCAGGGAGTGTTTCTCAGTCCCAGTGAGTCGAGCCAGAAGCCATTGCCATGTAGATTGTTGGTTCTTGGGGTTGGATTAGAAGACAGAATTGCTATCCCTTTTCCCAGATGGAGTCTTTTAGGTGGCTATAGAAATATTTCTAGCTCAGGAAAAAGAGTTGGCTTAGTCTGCTACTGAGAGAGACTTTTCTAGCCAACGATAAAATGAGAAGCAGTAATGAGAAGGCAGCAAAACACATGGAGATGTTCATCCCACTGGAAGAGGACAGCAGTGAGAATGTGTGTGGCTTCCATGCAGCATATGCCTGCAGAGCACTGAGTTACATGGCTCCTATTCCAGGCAGAGGGAGGGAGCTAGAGATGGCTAAGGCAGAGAGGAAGATGAAGACAATCCAAACGTCCATGTTCAAGGCAAAGAGAGTTATGCCAAGAGAACATTGGAGGTCTTCTTAGTGTATGTATTTATAACTTCCTGGTTACTTGTTTAAATGTGCGTTTCCATCTCCTTCCCTTGTAATGATGGGGGCAATAGCCCTGTCACTTAAGTAAGTCTGTAATATGAAACTTATGCTACATGTGCTTACTGTCGTCATGACAGATGGGATGGGACAAATGGATTTGTTTGCCTGTGACTGGAGGAAGCTTTGGTTATAGCTGGACCAGGTGACATCTGGATTTCTGGCAGATGCTAGCAGACAGAGAGGGAAGAAGATTGATCTTCTTCTCCAGACAAAGGCCAGCAACAACAAAGAGGTGGAGTAGGAGGATCGGGTAGGTACTGGGAAAGAACACAGGTCCCGAGAGAGCTGCATTCCTTCCTATGGAGAGAAAAGGCCCTAGGAAAGGAATTCTGGGGATGGGGTGTGAGGGGAGAGGTATTTCTGAGGTGCGTAGTTGACCTGAGCCATCCATTAAGGTATATTTGAAGTAAGGTATGTCATGTTCTCATTGGGAACATTTTCTTAGTTAGAAAAGACATTGGTTTCCTGGGAAAGTGTATCTTTGTTTTGAGTCATGATATGGCTAGCTCCCAGATGTTCAGAGGATACAGGCTGTGTTGTTATTTCATATGATGCAGGTAGGTAGCAGTTAAGGGGTGAGATGGGAGTTGTAGGGCAGCTAGCTGGCAGTACCGATGTACAGGATGGCCAGGGAGTTAGCTGAGCCTGCCGGTGTGCTGTGTGGTCAGCCTGAGTGTGAGGACAGGTGATGATGGTGGAAAGCCAGAACAAGATAGTAGGTGTGAAAGTCCAGGCAACCAAAGTTTCGACCTGTCTTAGTTATGGTTTCTATTGCTGTGAAGAGACACCTTGACCACAGCAACTCTTAGAAAAGAAAAATCCTTGATTGTGGTGGTTTATATTTTCAGAGGTTTTGTCCATTTTCATCATGGTGTAACGTGGTGTGCAGGCAGACAGTACTGGGGAGGTAGCTGAGTGTCCTACATCTTGACTTGCAGGCAGCAGGAAAGTGGTCTGTTTCACTGGGTGTAACTTGTGCATAGGGAGACCTCAAAGCCCATCTCTGCAGTGACACACTTCCTCCAGCAAGGCCACACCTCCTAATAGTGCCACTCCTTTTGGGAACCATTTTCTTTCATACTAATATATTCCAGTCCCTGGCCCCCAAAGACTTGTGGCCATATCATAGTACAAAAATGCATTCAGTGCAACTTCAAAAGACCTCATAGTGTATAACAACCTCAACTTATTTAAATTTAAAGTTCAAAGTCTCTTCTGAGATTCATGCAGTTTTATAAGTACAACCCCCTTAAAATTAAAATATAAAAGCAGTTCACATACTTTCAACAAATAATAGCACAGGATATACATTATCATTCCAAAACATAGGGAAGGGAGCAGAGTTAGGAAGTACTGGACCAAAGTAAGAGCAAAAACCAGCTGGGCAAACTCCAAACTCTACATCTCCATGTCTGATGTCAAATGCTTTTCAGATTGCCAACTCCTTTCAGCTTTGTTGACTGCAACACACTTCTCTCTCTTGGACTGGTTCCACTCCCTGTTAGCAGCTCTCCTCAGCAGGTAGCCCATGACTCTGGCATCTCTAACATATTGGGGTCTCCATGGCAATCCAAGCTCCAACTTCACAGCTTCACACAATGGCCGCTCTACTAGGCCTCCATTCGAGGGACACCCCTGACATAATGGTGCCTTGTTTCTGGGTTGTCATGTGGAAGATGGAAAGGCAAAGCCCACCTAGTTTTCTCCTGTCCCTTTATAAGGATACTCATTCCACTGACAAGGGCAGAGCCTCTGTGACTTGATCACCTCCTAGCAAAGCCCTCACCCCTACACATTATGGAACTGAGTCTTGGATTCCACCTTGTGAATCCAGGGAACACATACACTCAAGCTACAGCAACACAATTCTCTCTCTCCAGTGCTTGGACTTGTCTTCATAGGTTTGCCACAACTGTAATTAGAACGTAGTTCTCTCTTTGCCCCACGTCTCTCAGTTAGTGTTGGTTCCTAGAATCTCCCCATCCCCCACCCCACTGTCTCGAGTGCTGCCACATGGGCTGGTGAGGGGCTGCATTGTGATTTAGCAGCTTTCCTCCTGCTCTGAAGCGTCTGGAAATCTCCCAGATTTTAATGACTTTGCCGAAGTAGGAAGCACGCTACAGTGTCATCATGTGCATAATTTTAGCTTTCTTTATGAACAGTTTCCTTCAGATATATTACTGAAAATTGGATTACTAGAAGATCATCTCATTATTCTATCTTCTTCAGCAAAGGAGGGAATGAGAGGAGCCCAGACTTCGATGGGTACTAGGATGGTGATATACGTTCCCATTTCAGGGGTGAATGAGTCCAGCTGCCCTGCGGTCCTCTACTGTCACTTCCCCTCCCCCTTCAAGGAGCCGTCCTGACATCCTTTGCTTATTCACTTTCCCCTTCATTATATGAGACTTTAGCAGATACTATTTTTCCAGGGGGAGGGGGTTAGGCTGTGAGGACCCAAATGTACCACTATATATTATAATGTAAAGTTATATATATTTCAGACCTGAAGAATCAGTTTCTACTCTTTACTCTGTTTGTCATCAGGACACATATGGTGTCTATTCTAGCTTGGTTTCTGTTGTTGTGCTAAACACTATGACCGAAAGCAACCTGGAGAGGCAAGAGTTTGTTTGGCTAAAGTTCATCATTCAGAGAAGTCAGGGCAAAAACCCGGAGGCAGGAACTGCCACAGAAACTAAGGAGGAATGCTGCTTACTGGCTTGTTTCTCCTGGCTTCTCAGCTACCTTATACAGCCCAGGATCATCTGCCTGGGAAGAGCTGGGTTCTCATGCATAAACTAGCAATAAAGAAAGTGTTCCATAGATATGCCCACAGGCCAAGCTTATGAAGTCAGTTCTGCAGTTAAAGACACTTTCCCAGGTATGCTGAGCTGACAATCAAGATTAACCATCACTGATCTGGGTAACACAAAAAGAATCTCTAATTCTTTTCAGGACCATATAGTTATAGTCTCTCACAAGGAGTTATATTTAAGTAGAGGGATTCCTCCCTGGTGACGCCCATGAGAGCCTTGTTGGGAAGAGCAGGTGGATCAATTCCCATGTCCTCCTTCGTGGGGATGGTGGTGACCCAAGATATTCTTCAAGGTATTCCAGAGTGCTACTCTGGAGGAAAAATTATAAATGGCCTTCCTAAAGATTAGTATTCTCCAAATTCTCATGTTCTTATGAGGGAGTGTTTACTTTCGCACAATGATCCAGCGACACAGTTCATTTAATACCAACCACTGCAGAGAAACCAGGGTTGGGAAAAAAAATGCTGTAGTGGAGGACAGAATACAAAGAAGAAGGGGGATCCTTTGGTTTTGTAGCCCAAGAGGCCTGTATCCATTGATAAGGGTGCATCCAAGGGAAGACATTTATCTGCCTCCAGTGTGGAGGCTGTGCCCTCTGGTGCTGGTTGCACTAAAGATAGAGGGTAACAGAGAAGGATAGCCAGGTCTGTGCTTGAAGCTTAAATTTGTTACCACTTAGGAATAGACTACCTAGGTCTTATTCGTGAAGAAATAATCTTTGGCCCGAACCCGAGACAGTGGCCTCCTTGCCAACCAGGACCTGCTAAAATCCTTGTCAGTGTGACTACATCAGGAGGGACGAGCATACAGGGCCTCGAGGCCAGTGGACTATGGCCATCGTTTGCACTGCAGCAGGAGAAAGGGACACTTGCAGTTCTAGCTTGTATTTCAGAGCAGCGAAGTCCTTCCAATGGATACTGCCTGCCCACCACCCTTGCCAGGGTGTTCTTCCTCTGCTCTGCCAGTGCTAGAGTGGCCCTTCTGTTCTTAACACATGGCCCTGAAATGATCCTCTAGACCTTCCAGGCTTCACTGTCTATATGGTGCCTGGTGGAGAACGGGGTGCTCAGTAAACACAAGGGAGAGCAGGGTCCTCAGGTAACACTGGGGAGAGCGGCGTCCTCAGGAAACACAGAGGAGGCAGGGTCCTCAGGAAACATAGAGAGAATACAGTGTTCTTTGCATCAGGTTCTGGTGCCCTGGAGATTGCAAAAACACCTTTCACCCAGCCAATCAATGCTCACAGCACCAGTCAGGGATGCGAGGCAGGCCACTTCTGACGAGAGCATGCCACTGGTCCTCCATCCCCCTAGAAGCTGTTCTCCTACTAGAGAGCCTTCACTACATCCCCTGATAGCTCACACCATTCTCATAGACCAAGGCTGTTAGTTAACTAGCTGATCTAAACTCTAGACATGGTATGTGGGCTCCTTCTTCACTCTAGCCCACCTCCTGGGCCCATGAGGCTTGTGTCCGTGTTCACTACATGAAGTCCTTCCTTAGCACTCATGAACTGCATCATCCAATGCCTCCTTCCTGTTGCACCCCCAGCTCCAGAAGGGCAGGGACTCTTTCTTCAGGTGTGCAATGATTATGAAAACTTAATATCAAATAGTCCATATTCGCACAATTTGATCTCTCAGGAGACTGGTTCAGAAAGACAGAAATCACAGTGAGAAAGTCATGACCACAACCAGGAAGAGGCTGACCGCAGCCAAGGAGGTGGTGACAACGACCAGGGGGTGACAAACACATATCACATCTGAGAAAGTTGCCTTACTCTGCTGGAGCTGCCATTGTGGACTAGTAGACCACAGAAACGCCTTGTTTGTAGTTCTAGAGGCCACTACAAACCCAAGCTCAAGGTGCTGGCAGATGTGGCGTCTGCCAAGGGCTCATCCACTAGTTCATATGTGTATGTGGCCTTCCCACTGCTCCACACACAAGTCCGTTGCCTCTTTTAAAGGCTTCTAGTCATGTTTACAAAGTCTCCACCCACATGACATAATTACCACCTAATTTTTCCACTTCTTATAAAAAAAAACTATTTGTTACATTTATTTAATGAGGTGTGTTAGGATATGGGCACTTGGCAGGCATCCACGCACTTGCTGAGGTCAAGACACCTTGTGGGAGTTGGTTTTCTCCTTCCTGTATGTGGGTTCCAGAGATGGAACTCAGGTTGGCAGCAAGGGCTTGCTGGACTGAATGCTTCACCTTTTAATGCTATTGCATTGATTGGATTTCAGCTGAGGGGCACAGATATCAGTATGTAGCAAGAGGCTATCACTAAAAGTGTCCTAAGAGTACCAGGCCAGGGCAGGCAATGACTAGGAGCTTCTCCTTATAGGAGATGGTCAAAGGATAGGTTCTGGCTGGAAAGGCGGGTATTATTCTGGGAAATAGGGGACCAGAGAGGGTGTTCTCGACAGAGGTATAGCAACAGAGCTGTGAGAGGAAGGGGGTGCTGAGGTGAGAGGCTGTGGAAATAGCTGTCTTTTGGGGAGCACTGCTTTTTGTCCTTTTTTTTAAGCCTGTGGCTATCACCATTCAAAACCTTTCATTTATCTTGTCTTTCAGTTGATGAAAGTTGTGAATGAAATGTGCCCCAACATCACCAGAATTTACAACATTGGCAAAAGCCACCAGGGCCTGAAGTTGTATGCTGTAGAGATCTCTGACTACCCTGGGGAGCATGAAGTTGGTGAGATGGATTTCTGTCCTTGTTTTCTGTTGCTCTAAGAAGCATCATAAACAAAAGCAGCTTGGGAGGAAAGGGTCTGTCTGGACTCACAGGTATTAGCTCACCGTCAAGGGAAACCAGGGAAGGAGTTCAAGTAGGAATTAGGGGCAGGAACTAAAGCAGAGGTCAAGGAAGAATTTTTGCTTATGGCCTTTCTCATTACCTTTTAAATATAGTCTGGCAGCACCTGCCTAGGGGTGGTACACCCACAACAGGCTGGGCCCTCCTATATCAATTAGTGGTTAAGAAATAACCTCACTTATGAGTNTAAGAAGCATCATAAACAAAAGCAGCTTGGGAGGAAAGGGTCTGTCTGGACTCACAGGTATTAGCTCACCGTCAAGGGAAACCAGGGAAGGAGTTCAAGTAGGAATTAGGGGCAGGAACTAAAGCAGAGGTCAAGGAAGAATTTTTGCTTATGGCCTTTCTCATTACCTTTTAAATATAGTCTGGCAGCACCTGCCTAGGGGTGGTACACCCACAACAGGCTGGGCCCTCCTATATCAATTAGTGGTTAAGAAATAACCTCACTTATGAGTGAATACACATGATAATTGTCATACGTGGTTTTTTAAACACAAAGCAAAGAAAACCAGCCCACAAATCACAACCCCAGAAAACCTAAACAACAATGAGGACCCTAAGAGAGACATGCATAGATCTAATCTACATGGGAAGTAGAAAAAGACAAGATCTCCTGAGTAAATTGGGAGCATGGGGACCTTGGGAGAGGCAGGGAAGAGAGCAGAGGAAAATGTAGAGCTCAATAAAAATCAATAAAAAAAAAAGAAATAACCTCACAGACATGGCCATAGGCCAGTTTGATGTGGGTGTTTTTTTCAATCGAGGTTCTCTTTTCCCAGGTGACTCTAGGTTTGTGTCAGATTGGCAGCTGGTACTGACTATGCCAGTTTCCCAACCAAGGTGATGGCACCCCATCTTCAGTAGCTCCTTTTCTAATTTGAAGGCATCTCCCCACATTCTACATGAGAGCATTTGTGATTCAGGGCATGAATCACCTATCCCACCAACAAGCAGATTTTGGTTCTGTGTCCCTCATATCTTAGAAGAGTTGCACAGCTCCCTGAGCTAGAAGCACCCATCTGTGCTGCACAGGGACCACATGCAATTGTTCTCTCTGCTTCTGAGGCCAATCACAAGACCAAGGAGAAAATGGCTGGATATAAGACAGATTCCTCAGCCTGACAGTAGTGGTGCATGCCTTTAATCCCAGCACTCAGGAGGCAAAGGCAGATGGATCTCTGTGAGTTCGGGGCTAGCCTGGTCTTCAAGAGCTAGTTCCAGGACAGGCTTCAAAGCTACAGAGAAACCTGGTCTCAAAANTCCTTCCTTCCTTCCTCCCTCCCTCCCTCCCTCCCTCCCTCCCTTCCTTTCTTTTTATATTATATAGCACATCAGTTTTATTGAGAAATTAATATTAGTATAGAGAAAGAATCTGACAGTTAAAATTTTGGAGACATGGAGATCAATTCCTGATATTGCCACATTCCTATAAAGAAAAATACAGGTGAAAGGGAGACCTATGCAACACAGCATGGGAGATAGAATTGCCCATCTTAATATTGCGCCTAGCTTCTCATTATCTTGGTTAAAGAGACGGTTTTGACTACAGATATGCCTTCCACAGTCTCTACTGTGGACTCCCTTCTTTTTGAAGAACCTCTATGTTGCCTTTAAATGTAGCCTGCCTTTAGCTGTTTCCTATTCAGCCATCACTACTCCAAGTCCCTGCATGCTTCAGTTTTCTTGTTGGTAAAACTGGCCAGGCTCTCAAAATCCTCTGAAATCTAGATGTACAAGATATGGTGCCAAAGATATGTCTATCATTCCTCCATGTTTCCTGTCTCAGGAGTTTATCTCAGGAGTTTCTTTCAGGGTGCAAAGACCTTACCTGTGAATAAAATCATGTTTCCTTACATAAAGCAGCTTGACAAGGAGGAAAAAGAAGTGTGATCAGTCATTCCCAGCACAGATTTCTAATCTGTTTAGGTGGTACAACAAAATATTATAAAGAGCAGGAATTCAATTCTCACAATTGTGGAACCTGGGAGGTGATCAAGATTCTAGAACATCTGGAGGCTGACTGGTGATGGCCTGCTTTCTGCTGACCCTTGCATGATACAGGGTGGTGGAAGGCTACATTCTCCGAGGATGATAACCCCTCATCCCTTTCTAAAGGCTCCGCCTCTTCATAGTATCACAGGTTCTTGACTTGAACTTGAATTTTAGAGACACACACACACATGAATCTGTAGCCCCTCTCATTAAGAAGCTGAGTTTTGGAAGAGAAAATATCCAGACCACTAACCAACATATGTCCCAGCTGACTCCTTTAAGACCATTTTCTTCATGTATTCATTCGTCTTTGGCTCCTTGTAAAACATAGTAAGAAAATCCCCAAGAGAAACTACACCATCGAAGAGAAAAGCAATGGCTGTGCTTTGTGTTTAGCTTGTAATCTTCAGTACTGAGGCATTTGGTATGTCCTTGCTAAGTGAGACCACACACCCTGTGGCTCTAGTTGTTCAGGCTTTTTGTCTGTGCCCTTCTCACGTGCTTGAGCCCTTGAGTTTAAAATAATTATCCCAATACAATTTGGGGGGGGGTATTTGAAAGAAAAAAAACACCATGGCTGTAAGGTGTTTGTGTCATTCAAAACCTTGCCAGGGTCTTTTATGTAGACGCCGGCAGAAGCCTGTGTCTTTCTCTCTTTGTCAAGGTGAGCCTGAGTTCCACTACATCGCAGGGGCCCATGGCAATGAGGTACTCGGCCGTGAGCTGCTGCTGCTGCTGCTTCAGTTCCTCTGCCAGGAATACTTGGCGCAGAACACACGCATCATCCGCTTGGTGGAAGAGACGCGGATCCACATTCTACCCTCTCTCAATCCTGATGGCTATGAGAAGGCCTGTGAAGGAGTAAGTGTCATCTAGACTCCAGTTGCGACCAGTATGAGATCCCAGCTCCAGGGTGTGCTTAGCCCAGCTCACAGGAATCTGATTCTGCCTGCCTGTCTGTCTCTCGCTTTCCCTCCCTCTCTCCCCCACCACTCTTGTTTTTGATATGTGTGTAAGTGATGTATGTTGTAGGTGTGCATGGGGAGGCTCTTAGGTTGGCTTCAATAGCTTTCTCCATAGCTTCTCCACTTTAGTGCTTGAGATAGGGTCTATAGCTGAACTTGGACCTTACTGATTCAGCGAGACCATCAGGCCATCGTGCGCTAGGGATCTATCTGTCTCCACTCTCTAGTGCTGGGATTATAGGTGCACACTGTTGCACCTAGATTTTTTACTTGGGTGCTGGGGAAATCTAGTTTTATATTTGCTCAGCAAGTACTTTCCCAACTGAGCCATCTTCCCAGCCACTTTTGCCTTCTTTGCTGAAGGTGGGAGCCTGTGTCTGCAGCCTTTGCCTACAGTAGCTGTTTTGCCTTCTTTCTTATTGTTTCTTCCAATCTCCAAGGTTTCTAAGGGATGCAAAGCAGGAATTGAGACTGATGGTGACCGAGAGGCGTATGTCCACAGCTGGAGAGCATCCACACACGTAATGCCATGGTTATATACCCAGTATGTAGCAGAGCAGCGCAGCTCATGGCAGTAGAACCTCAGGTTGGCTGAGCACTTCTGAGGCATGTGCTAGCCTTGGTTATTATCTCTAATATTCTCACCTGTCCCCTAATGATAACTGTTTGGATGATTCTAAGATATTGCTTATACTTTGTGTGCTAATTATCATATGGAATTGGTATATGCCACAGATGTGTATAATATATATGTATATAATTGCATTAAATCATGTCATGAATCAATAATGATATTTCACAGTATTTGGGATAAAATAGAGCACTAAGTAGAGGTGCCTGTCAAATGTGAGCTTTAAAGTATAGCATTTAGTTGTGTTTGTTGGTTCTGGCACAAATACTTGATTAGTCATAATGATAACTCCCATCTGAGTACTAACCAGGCCCAACCAATGCTTAGCCTCTAAGATCAGACAAGATTGGGTACATTCAGGGTGATATGGCCATGGACACAACACTAACTCTAAAGTCAGGTGTTGTACAATATTATTTTAAGATATGTTGCATTCATTTATGCTGTGGAATATTTGTTTAATGATGCAAAGATATGTTACATTTTTTGTTGCATTTGTTTAATTCTGTGAAGCTGTGTTACTTTGCCTGTCTAAAACACCTAATTGGTCTAATAAAGAGCTGAATGGCCAATAGCAAGGCAGGGGAAAGAAATAGGTGGGGCTGCCAGACAGAATAAACAGAAAGAGAAGAATATGAGAGAAGAGAGAGAAACAAGAAAAAAGAAGAAGGAGATGAGGACAACAGGGGACAGCCACCCAGCTATACAAACAGCAATGGAATAATGAAAGAAAAATACATAGAAATAGAGAAAGATAAAAGCCCGAAGGCAAAAGGTAGTGTGGATAATGTAAGAAAAGCTGGCTAGAAATAAGCTAAAGCTGGGCATTCATACAAAAGAATAAGACTGTGTATTTATTTGGGAGCTGGGTTGCAGGCCCCTCAAAGAGCAAAGAGTAAAAAAATAAAACAAAACCAATCAAACAACAACAAAACCCAGCCCGGATTCTGGGCAGGGGACACACTGGTACTGCATGGGTAGTAAGTGATAATGCAATGCTCCAGTTCCAGGCTTCTTCCTTTTCAGAGGCTCAGCCAAGCAGTGGAGGAAGGGTCAAGGGAGAGGTGCAAGAAGAGGCCTAAGGCTTTTGAGCTTGGCCATATGGCATGAGTGGTCCCCTGGCTGTCCATCTTTGGAGTGAGGTAGCTATGTTGTCTGTGGCTTATCAGACGTTAGCAGCAGGCTTTTCTCTACCCTCCTGTGATGTCTTTTCTAGAGCCAAGAGCATTCAGAGATTTGGAGATGCACACAGGAGACCCAGACACATCACACATCCCCGATTCTCCATTAAATCTGAGAACTCTTTACCTTCTGGATCTTCTCTAGGGCTCCGAGTTGGGAGGCTGGTCCCTGGGACGCTGGACCCATGACGGGATCGATATCAACAACAACTTTCCAGATTTAAACTCGCTGCTCTGGGAGGCTGAGGACCGGCAGAATGTCCCAAGGAAAGTGCCCAACCACTACATTGCCATCCCTGAGTGGTATCTGTCTGAAAATGCCACAGTGAGTGAAAACAAAACAAAACAAAACAACAACAAAAAAACCCTCTCATATGTAGGCAGAGGAGGGCCAAAGACTGTCTGCTGGTATCTGCAGAGGGTGTGACGTGGAGGATTGAGACAAGGCTGTCTCTCCTTTCTCATCTTCTCCAGCAGAAGGAATAGCCCTAGATCATAACTGCCTTTCAAGCTGGTATTGTGGAAATTCTTTGCGGAGTCATTTGATTGAATTTCTTTATAACTACAGAGTTGTGAAGAATCAAAATAGCTATCCCCAAAATGCATGAATTTGTTACTATCATTATCCTCATCCATTTCAATTATTCTCCCATGAAATTATCTTTGGCTTTCACTAATTGCTAGGTGTATAAACAGTGTCACTTCTGATGATATATACAAGATGGAGTTCTGGTGACATGTGGCCATTTCACTTTTAGTGATGTGTGTACCAGAACATAGTACCAGGGAGTTCAAAGCACACGCCTCCTACAGCAAAAGACTGACTACTTAATGTCCATTTTTACCTATGTAGATAAACAGTCTCTTCATTGTAAAGTGGAAAAGACTGAGAAATAGCATTCATCAAAATAAAGAATGAATCTTAGGAGCACAAACTGGGTAAAAAAAATGAAAAAGGCAAGTAAAACTAAAGAGTAAATTTTATATCTTTACGTGCAGTTAAAACAAGACCGAGGGAAAATGAGAGCCAGCTCATTTAGGATGGGAAGCAATGGGGTGTGAGGGGCTGAAATCACCCAAGTCATAGCAACTGCTACTGAGTCTTGGGTTGGACTCTGGGTTCCCAGCACGGAACAGTATTGATTCTGTGCAATGAGATGTGTTCCTTAATTAACCTGATTCAGGGCCTATGGTGTGTTTAAACACCAGAATCAAGGTTAATGAAGCCTGGCAAGCACATTGTACCCCTGAGTTGGCATTTCTGTCTGCACAGTAAGTGACATCCTGTGTCCCTCTTTGTCATCAACTTTATCTTACTGAAATTATTTTTGCATAACAATCATAATTTATTATAATCTGACTTGATTTACATGACTATATTAAACCACATCAGCCTTTTAATTTGATCTTCTAGCATTGTCATTTCCTTCTTTTATAACTTTTCCCCATAAAAAGTCAAAGTACAAAAATAAAGGAAGAAACAGAGGGCTCACAAGTACTCATGTCAGCATTGACGTGTGCCAATGCATGCTTCCTCCACCCGGGCATCCCTACCCCGTCTAACAAAAGCAGACACCATGTCATCATGTCGTCTCATTTGTAGATGTTTCAACAGGCATCTCTAAACTCCAGGGAGCTCCTTTACCACATCTGGATTTTAAGTGAGTTCTGAGACCCGAACTCTAGTCATTAAGTTTTACCCATGGAGTCCTCCTTAGCCCCTAATAAGTATTTTCTTGATATTGCAAGGTATATGTCAGAGTTCACTTTTTTTTTTGTTTGCTTTGCTTTGCTTTTTGGAGACAGGATTTCTCTGTCCTGGTTTTGTAGACCAGGCTGGCCTTGAACTCACAGAGATCTACCTGCCTCTGCCTCCCCTCCCGGGTGCTGGGATTAAAGGATGCTGGGATTAAAGGCGTGCGTCACCACCGCCCCCTCTTCATTCCTTACACCAGTTAGTGAACTCCCCTCTCCCTGTTCATCTCTCTCACCTTACTTTACCCTTCTCCCAGTTGCTTAAATCTTGATTCATATGAAGCCCATTCCTTTCTATTGTTTTAAAGTCATTTTACATCTTTTTACAAACTGCCCTCCATTATTTCCTCTCCTTCCCTGTCTTGCCTACATCTTCACGTCACCCTTGACTGTGTATGAGCAGCTGCTCTCAATGCCTCTGGGAGCCAGGGCTGTGTTCCTATGATGTGTGTGCGTCCTTCTCCATCTTATGGAAACAGAGAGTGACTTTAAGACTGACAGAGACTAGACAGAGCAGATGCCCACAAACTACAGCCCATGCAGGCCTGCTTTCCCAAGTGGCCTGGATTGGCACACATCTGCATTTTGTCCATGGTGTTTCTTTGCTACAGGAGCATAGTTGAGTAGCTGTGACAGAGCCTACCTGGCCCACAGAGCCCCAAATATTCACCATCTGTCCCTTTGCAGAAAAAGTCAGCTGATGCCTCAGCTAGAGGCCTGGTGAGATTCAGCTTTGTGGGTTTTGGGGTGTATGCCTTTCATCTGGAGACATCAACTAACTTGTGTGTCTTTCTCATGCTGTCTGTAGCTGTGGGTGAACACTCCTAACCCAGGAGTTCACTAGAATTACAGAATGATATTGCTTTAAGCCCACCTCAGTATTTACTAGAATATCCTGCTTTGGAAACTGGCCATCCCTTTTTTATCCATTGTTTCTAAAAAGTCCAGTTTTCCCAGGACACAGTTTGAGATTCTGAATATTGCTAATGTTATTCCACAAAATTCCTAATTTCTTTTTTAAATTTCTCTTTTTTTGAAAGCTAGGGCAATGAAGCAATTTCCTTCTCTTTGTTAAATTTGTATACTCCCAGGTGGCCATGGAGACCAGAGCTGTCATTGCCTGGATGGAGAAGATCCCCTTTGTGCTGGGAGGCAACCTACAGGGGGGTGAGCTAGTGGTGGCATACCCCTATGACATGGTGCGGTCCCTGTGGAAGATGCAGGAGCACACCCCAACACCCGATGACCACGTGTTCCGCTGGCTGGCATACTCCTATGCCTCCACTCACCGCCTCATGACAGATGCCAGGAGGCGAGTGTGCCACACAGAAGACTTTCAGAAGGAGGAGGGCACTGTCAATGGGGCTTCCTGGCACACGGTGGCTGGAAGTAAGTCTAAGATCTGCCAGTCTAGCATCACGTCCCCAATGGCCATGGATGGTGCTTTAGTTACTCTTCCTGTGGCAGTGACAAAATACAAAAAAGCAA
>LOEQ01000021.1:739332-757976 GCA_001685075.1 Bramus lutescens | reverse complement strand
GCCAGTAGGCATGCCTGCATGAGAAAGTGAGCTTAGTTGGTCTCAGTGGAGAATTAGTTAAACCCAGAGTCTGCCATTGCCTGATGTTGTTCTGACCCACAGGAAGGAACCCACGGGTAAGTGACCGGCAGTAGAACTGGGTATCAGGGCACCTCCTCAGCCCTGCCTGCAGCTTGCTAGTGTTCATGGGCCTTTTACTGCATTGTTGAGTCCCTGCCCTGTCTTGAGTCCCTGTGTAACTGTTCCTGTGGCTCCCAAGTTTCTCTCCATGGCGCCAGAATGAGGGCTAGAGCAGTGTGCAGCCACCAGGGCTATCTCCTGAACAGTTCGTTACTGAACTTTTAAGAATCTCTCCCCATGTAGAAGTAATTCTTCTGTATTCATAGCTATGCAGAGGGAAGCCAGGAAGCTGTGAGTTGCTGACTTTGCAAAATGCTGTTTTGTGACAAGGACATAATGTCTGTGAGCTCACATTTAGAACGAATGCCCTGTACTATCACATAGGAAAAACTGCCAGAGGTCTCATCTCCATCTCTGCTCCTGAGCTGTGGAAGCCTACACCCCCTGCCCTTTCCTGTTGAAACATTAAGGCAGCTGCCAAGGAGAAAAACATCTTGGCTTCCCGAGTGCTGTAAGCACTTGAGTATGGGAGCTCAGGGACCTTTCTGCTAGGCTGGTCATGCACTGAGGCTGGGAAAACTTGTGCTACAAAGGATCTGCTCTGAGGTGCCCTGCTTTCTTTTTTCCCAGCCAGTGATGGAGATTACTGGCGCCTACTGAACCCTGGTGAATACGTGGTCACTGCCAAGGCAGAGGGCTTCGTCTCTTCCTCCAAGAACTGCATGGTTGGCTACGATATGGGGGCCACTCGGTGTGACTTCATACTCAGCAAGACGAACCTGGCTAGGATAAGAGAAATCATGGAGACATTTGGGAAGCAGCCTGTCAGCCTATCTGCCAGGCGCCTGAAGCTGCGGGGACGAAAAAGGCGGCAACGTGGGTGACCCTCTCGGATACTTGAGACACACCCCAGACTGTGCAAATGAAATCCACTCCATTAGTAACTATGTAGCAAGCTGTGACTACCCCGGAGCATACCGACATGGCTTGGCTGGTTCCAAAGGGGAGGGCCAGCAGCTTAAGGTATTTTCTTTCCTTTGTTCTCATTTATCCCAATACCTTGGACAGAGCAGCGGAAAAAGGCTGGTGGGAGTGAGGAAATTTAGTGAGTCAAGCTGAAAAAGGCACATACCCACTGGCTGTACGGGAAGGGAAACCGGGGCTTCCCCTGTTAGCGTGACTTCCAAGTTCACCAGTGCATTTACAAATGGCACAGTTGACATTGCAGCACCCGGGGACCCTTTGTCCCAGATGTTATCATTTGAGATGCTCTCAGGCAGCCTAAGAAAATCCATCCTCTCTGGCCCCAGGGGACAATCCAAGCCGCTATAGACACACTCTACTTTCAATTGACAATAGAGGCATTTATTACCAAGTGAGCCTGGCTGAGCCCTGAGTCAGCTCTGTTCCCTTTTCCAACAAAGCTTGTCTTCCTAAGAGGGGACAGAAATGGAAAGCATCCAAGAGTGATCGTTGGGCTGCAGATCTTGAAGGGCTTGTTGCATACAAGCTGGGTTCCCAGAGAGCCCCTAAACACTCTGCTCCTCTGTTAGCTCTGAGGTTGGCAGAGCCAGGGGACCAGGCTTGCTAAGGAGGCCAGAGCAGTCAGCCTGGACATCCTGGGAAAGATCCTGAGGGAGGCCAACCCAGAGTTTCTCTGTCTCCAGGATATGAGAGCTCTAAGTTAGCCCCCATCAGGAGGGGAGTTATGGTTAGCATATGGAAGGGCACGTCTTTCCAGTCGACTCTGATGAAGAAAAGAAAGCAAGCTTAGGATTATCTGAAACACATCAGTTTAGAAGAGGTTTTTGAACGATCGTGTGAGGGAACAGTGTGTCTCATCTCTGTTTATCCTGCTGCCTCATTGACTTGGGGGAGAATAAAAAATAAAAGGTAAAGCAAATGGTAAGAGCCTCTTGTGTGGTTTTTCCATGTGGGTATGCAGCACCCAGTGCCTCTGTAACCATAGTTCTCAGGTGAGACTCAGCTCTGGCAGCCTCAGCTGGCTGGGTTCTGCTAGTTGTCCTCAATACTCCAGGAAAACGACAAGTAACAGCAAAAGGCAAAGACAAGAAGAAATATTTAGTGTGATCCTACTGGGGAGAAGAATAAATAATGAGCCCAGAACCCTCTCACCTGTGCCATCATTAAATAGAGAGCAAGAGGGCCAGCACAGAGAGTCCCTGGCAAGGTGCGGCCCCGCCCAGGATGGACTCCTCTCTGCTCCAGTCGATATATCCTGTACAGTAGTCAGAACTGTGTAAAATCTCTACCTGGGACAAGTTCCTTGTCTGCCCCACCCTGGCAAGAGATTCCTAGGGAAATCCCAGTTCCTTGAACACCATTATCTCAATCGTTTGACAGCCAAAGGGAGGGGCACAACTGTCTGTAGTTTAGCTTCATTCCCGCCAGGTTGGTTACCATGCCACTCTCTCTCTCTCTGAGTCCAGTCACCTTAGAAGAGGTGACAGTTCAGGATGTAACTGTTCTGGATGAACTTCCCAAGCCTCTGTAAACCTGAGCTCCCACCGCTGACAACTGTCCACTCTCTGCTTCCTCCTGGAAGAGACATATGCTTGGACACGCTGGAGATGCCAGTGGAGGTCTTTACACAAAGATCCTCACCAGTGTACTGCATCAGCATAGGGCTTGGGCAGCTAGCTTTTCTGACAAAGGTCAGACTGTCAATATCCCATGCTTAACAAGCGGTAACCATCCATGTTGAGATAGCTCAGGTCAAGCAGTGTGCACTCAAATGTGTGGGCACAACTGTGGTTCAGAAAACTACCCAGACAGGCAGGTAGCTGGATATGACCCTCGGGTTGGGACATAATTAACTTCCATTGTAAGCCTGTGTTGTTCAATAGAACTCTCTGGACTGGTGGTAATAACTTATTCTGTGCTGTTGAATGCAGTTCTCACTAACATCTGTGTAGTTGGTGTACTAGGAATGAGCTTTCTAATATTTTATAGATCCAATTAACTTAAATTTGACTTCTATCCTATTGGTGGCTGAAGGCTGTTACAAAGCCCATCACAGGAAGGCTCACAGCCTCAGAAATGGTAGGCAGTGCTGAAAAGCATTTGTCTTTGTAGTTCAGAAAGGTGGGGAGTTGCATATCTGCTCGGGAGACTTTAGAGTTGTTGGTGCCTGACCTGGAAGCCAGGTTTTGGGACTCCAGACCATTTCAGTGTTCAGCTCTGAGATCTGAAGGCTGCATGGCCCTAGGTTCATGCATTTCTCAGTTCAGCCCTCACCTCCCAGCAGGGTCTCGCTCTGGCTGAGCCTCTCTCAGGCTCTCCCAACTCTTTTCTGTAGGAGGCCAATCTCTTTGGTCTCCTTATGTGCAAGTCAGCTGTTGTCAACCCTGAAGCTCAGAACACCACTCCTGACTCAGCTTCTCATTGCGCTCTTCCTTGTTTTGACTCGATTAGCTCCTGGGTCTTGTTTAAGGTCTTAGCATGGACCTCTTCATATACATCTCTTCCCACTGCTGAAAACCTTCCCGATCTCTCTCCAGGCCTGTCTCAAATGCTGCCTCCTGGCCTACTCCCCCTTTTTCTTTCTCTCAATCTCTTTGTCTAGGATTCCACAATCTCTGGGTCTCACTTGTTCTTAATCTTTCAGAAAAGTGTTGACAGCACAGGAGGAACTCTGGCCTCAGAACTAAGAGATCTGGTTGCCCAAGGGGAGGTGCAGTGTCACTGGCCCCATACCCTCCCTGTCGTGCACGCTCAATGGTCCTTTGTAATTGGACTAGCCGTGGCCACATGGTGTCTTGTTTTTCAGTTAGCAAGTTAAGAGCATGTGACTTCAGAAAATGAAAATCTGTCATTTGGTTTTAGCCACTATCTCTTCAAGAGTCTTCACTCATGGACTAGCGAGATGGCACAGCTAGTATAGGTGCCTGCTGCCGAGCCTGATGCCATGAGTTTAATCCCAGGGACCACCTGGTGGAAGGAAAGGACTGACTCCTGAAGGTTGTCTTCTGACCTCCACATGCATGCCGTGGTGTGTGTACCCCCTCCCACATACACACACACACACAGCAGTTCTTGAGTGTTGGTCATGGAGCTGCTGAGGGATCCAGTGGTTCTGCTCCGACCTAGGAGTACCTGACAGAGCTGAAAGCTTGTTGACACAAAACCTATTCATGAATATTTGCAGCAGCATGATTCCAACGAGGGGGGAAAGAGGAAACAACCAAATGCTCTTCATGGTGAAGAGGAAAACAAAATGTGATCTAACCACAGTGGAATATTATGCGCTGATGAAAAATGATAAGTTACACCTTTTATAGTATGGATGAACCTTGAAAACATCATGCTAAGTGAAAGAAACAGGCCGTAAGAAGCCATATGTTGCCTGGATCTGTTTCTATGAAGTGTTGCATGGGGACAAGGTAGGTAAGTGGTTGCCTAGGACTGAGGAACAGTGGAACTGGATTAGATGCCAGCTAAGAAAGGCATGGGTTGGGGGGGGGCGGTATATATTCCAAAAATGATTGTGGTGATTAAAAAAATAAGCTACTGAATTTTTATACTTTAAATAAGTGATTTATACAGATTATGTCTCATAAAGGTTTTAAATGAACGGCTGTGGTGCTGACTAATCTCAGATATTACCTTGACGGTATTAGGAATCAACTAAGAGACAAGCCTCAGCATAGGTACAGGAGCGTATTTCTAGAAAGGATTAAGTGATGAAAAGAGCTCCCTCCAAGCATGGACCACATGGACTGCATCTTCTGATGAGGGGTTCAGCCATAAAGAGATCCAAGGAGAAAGCATCTCTGCCTCCCTCATTGCCCCTTTTTGTTAGTAGCCTCTATGGTTGATGCTGTTGTCCAGCTTCTTTGGCTTTCCAACATGGACTGAAAATCAACCACTCACCATGAATCCTCCAGGCCCACAAGACCAATCAGAACTAGTGTGGAATCCAGCTTCATGGACTGAGTTGCTACCAGGTTCTCAGCTTCTCCAGTGTGCAGGCAGCTATTGCTGGACCATCTGGGCCCTAGCATGTAAGCCAATCAAGAAATTATTATTATTATTTTATTATTTTACAGTTAATGTGCATTCTATCAGTTCAGTTCCTCTAATTAAGTTCCTCTAATTAGAACCTTTCTAATGCAAGGATCATACCTGGTCATGCAGTCCAAGGAAGGCCATGGTACTTCACCATTGTAACCATGATTCCTTAGTAAAGCTGAGCACAGTCCTGCTGTGCCCATGTAAACAATCACACAGAGTCACACCAAGGAGACCCTGAGATCTGGAATAAAAATCTGAGACAAGCACAGTTCACTGTATAAACTGGTCCTCCATTTGGTGCCATGGTGGTCTGGGAGAAGTTGATTGTGGACCAGTCTCAGAGGTCTTCAGGGCCATCACTGATTTAATGCCAATGTTAAGATGCCATTACCACATGGAGCATTCGATCTTGCTCTCCAGAAATATCTCCTCATTAGTGTTTAAAATAAAACCTTCCTTCTCAGGGTCCAAGGTGGAGACATAAACAGTTAGAACCTTGTCTGTGTCTCCGGCCCCTACAGAGAAAAATCTTGTTGGGATCCTCTATGAATTTTAAGTTGAAAGGTATCTTTGAAAAAATATTTAAAAAGAGTTGTTTCAGTTTATGAGTGTTTTGTCTGCATGTAAACGTGTATCACATGTTTGCCTGGTGTGAAGGGAGATCAGACGAGGGCATCACATCCCCGGGAAATGGAGTGACAGGTGCTTGTGAGATAACCCGTTGGTGTTGGGACTTGAACCTGGATCCCCTGCAAGAACAGCAAGTGCTTTTAACCACTAAGCAGTCTTTCCAGCCTCCAGGATCTTTTTTTTAAACTGAGACATGGCCCTTAGGGAGAAAATTACTGTTTGCCCTGAAGTACAGAGGGGCATACAGTGCTGTTTTTCTCCATTGGTGTTGCTTCTGGGTGGTCTCAACATCAAACATACAGGGTGGCTAATGAACATTAGCAGGTGGTCCTGATCTGAAGGTCTGTGGAGCCTTTACAGGTGGAGCTCCTGGGGGTGGGCCTTGAAGTTTTATACCCTAGATCTACTTCTTGTCCTCCCTGTTTCCTGACTACAGAGGAAATATGACTACAGAGCTAGGGTACATCACGCACACTCCATACATACACACACCACATGTACACACAGACCACACACACACACACCACATATACACACACCACACACACATATACCACACACACATGCGCCACCCATACCACAAACATACCATACATACACATCACACACACACATCACACACACACCACACACATACCACATACACCACACACACACCACACTCACACCACACATACACACACCATACATACACACACCATACATATACACAGACCTCACACACACATACCACATATGCACACACCACACAAGACACACACCAATACACCATACACACGTACCACACTCACATACCACACACACATCACATACACATACTCACACACCACACACACATACCACATACACCACACACACACTATACACACATACCACACACCACACTCACCACACACACACACACATATCACATACATATACATACACACACCGCACACACATACCACACACATTACACACAAATACCACACACCTCTCTCTCTCTCTCTCTCTCTCTCACACACACACACACACACATAGAGTTTTTTTTTAAATGCCCAGAGTCTCTTGTGTGCTAGGCAAATGCTCTATCGCTGAGCTCTAGCCCAGTCATTCTTGACTTTGAGACAGGGCCTCATAAGTTGCCCAGTCTAGCCTCCAACTCTTGATCCTGCTGACTCTGACTCCTGAGGTTACAAGTGTGTGCTCCTCTGCCAGGCTTTAAGTTAAGTTAAGCAAAGTAAACCACTTTTTTTTCTCATAGTGAGCTTCAGGATGGCTCATGGTGACTTCGTGTGATGCATCAGCCATTTACCTAAGAACACCAACTTTTTACTTAACCACTTGCTAATGCCATATTCCCTCCTCCCTTATAAACCATCTCACAGCAGTGAAAACATACACACTCATTAATAATACACAAAGCAAATAAAACTGGAATCAAATACCTATGTATTCAAAACCATATGTGATAGTCAACATCTCATTTTGTACTAAGGAGAGCACTGGGCATGCGTGATGGTAAGTGTTTCTACTAGAGAAAATCTAGAATGACCTGGAGATGTGCCATGTCTGTGAGGGATTAGCTTGATTACATTTATTGACATGGGAAGATGCATGTTGGTTGTAGGTGGGACCATTTGTTCCTTGGGAAGGGATCCCTGGTCCGTATAAAATGGAGAGTGGGAGGCCAGCAGTAATGCACATTCTTGACTCCCACTTCCCGACTGACTGTGGCCATGATGCCGTCAGCTGTTTGAAGCACCTGCTGCCTTAACTTGCTCTGCTATCCTCTGAGATCAGCCCGTTCCCTCTTATGTTTGTTGGAGTAGTTAATCACAAGAACAAGTAACTAAGGAGCAGGCCCAATCATCCATAATGCAATTTAATATCAACCCAAGGATTTAACTCAAAGATCTTGGCAATAATGTTCAACCCAACATACTACAAGTCATACTTACTGTTGGAATATAGAGTTTCTTGCACTAATGAGTCAATTAAATGCAAAATTTATGTATTTTTATAACCATCAACATTCACTATGAGTAACATGGTCTTATACAATGAGTAAGCCTGACCAAGTTTAGAGAAAGCATATATAGTAGAATAAAACATAGTTCATATTATTTATAGCATTAATTAGAGAAAATGTGACTGTTTTCATTAAATCTGAATGATTAAACTAGTCTCATTTGCTGAAGACTTACCTTAATTACATGCACTCCTAAAACACTTACAAATGAGCTAACATGTTTAAAAGTTAATGCCCCTTTTTCCATGAAAATTTAATCTCTATAAGTATGTGCCTATATACCAATCAGAATCTAGCTTCTTAAATTTAAGAGAGTTTTAAAAAGTAATTTCTTAATAACCTCTGACTTTAGGGAAACATTCAGTGAGAATGAGGAGTGTCTGGGGGGAGGAGCTCAGTGGGAGAGCGCTTGCCTACCATGCATGAGCCAGGCTCCTGTGTTCAATCCCCAGCCACAAAAACAAATAAGCAATAAAAGGCATGGTGCTCCCTGGTTGCAGGCGCCTAGAGGCATTGCCATGCTCTCACAGATAATTAATAACTCCGAGTTCCAGATGCCAGTCACAAACTGTCACAGGTCCTTACAGGAGATCGGCTACTCTTCCCAGGAGGCATGGAATTCCTGTGTTTGTTCAGGTGACAGAGGGACAAACAGAAGAGCATTCAAAGACAAGGCAAGCTGTGCCTTTCCAGTTCCAAGAGGGACCCTGCCTTTGGGGCTCATCAGCCCATGATCAGAAAGCACTGTTGCCTGGAGCATTGAAATTGAGGAGGGGTGACCTCAATAGTGACTTTCACCTTCATTGCTTCTGGGTCAGGCTTCGCCTGGGTACTGTTTCTAGAACTCCTGTGGGACTTGCTTGGCGTCAGTACTTATTGGCATCTTCCCTGATCCAAGGTCTCCGGAACTCACTTCCCAATGAATTTCTTCCATGCTGATCCTTAGCCTGAGACCTGCTTCCAAGGTTCTACTGCACATGCCCCTAATCTGTTAAAAACAGGACTTAGGTGCATTCAAAAAAGTGGTCTCTGTCCTTGCATCCTGGCATGATGTTCCTAATTCCTTGAAACTTTCTGGATGGTAAGAGCTATTCTATTCTGATGAGGTAGTTCTTAAATGATGCTGATCACCATGAGGCAAGTTCATTATAATAGCTTAGAACTCTCACCTCCAGACCATCACCAAGGAAAAACAAGGGACTGCAGGTTGAATTAATCCACCTTCACACTGCATATTTGTAACCAAAGAGCATGCCATATCCTGCACATTTTATGGGGTTTCTCTAAATACTTACTTATAAGGTAATTCAATTTGAATTAAGCATGGGAAGATTAATAATAACAGATATGATAATAGAAAAATTGTAACAGGGCAAATATAATAAAACTTGCTTAAGATATATGAATTGTTTATGTCTACAATTTTCCACATAATAGTTATAGATGCTAGTTGACCTCAGTACAGATTATGGAAATTGCAGATAAGGAGGACTGTTGTAATCACTCACAGCTACATGGTGAAGCCTCCTCCCCAAACCCCAAAATATAGGGCTAGCAAGCTTCTGGGCTGGAGAGCACACCAAGGCACCACACTCAGGATCTTTCCTGACCCTATCCTTTATATGTCTTCATCTGGCCGCTCATCTGGGCCCTTTATGGACATGATATACCAGGGACGGAAGACATTCCTCTGGGTCTGGGAGCCACTCTGTTAGGTGCTTGACTTGTTGCTGAGTCTGAATACTTTAGCAGAAACAATTTAAGGAAAGGGAACCCTTGTTCTGACTCATTTCAAGGGTACAGTGCATCATGGCAGCGAGGTTATCGGGGCCAGAGCCTGAGACAGCTGCCAATACTACACCCAACAGAGCTGTGCCCAGGAGCTTGCCTCCTAGGAGAGTCTAAATATTTACATTTTTAATTTTAAAAATGTGTGTGTGTGTGTGTGTGTTGGCATGCCTGACAGCTTAGATTTTAGCTGATTCCAGATGTAGTCAAGTCAACAACCAAGATTAGCCATCACAGATGCACAACTGGTATCATGGAATTAGTTTGTATGGGGTGGGGCAGCTCCCAGACATCCAGGGAAATGGTTCAGTGGTTAAGAGTCCATGCTGCTCTTCCAGAGGATTCAAGTGTGGATCCCAGCACCCAAATGAAGCAACTTACCATTGCCTGTAGCTCTGGTTCCAGGAGGTGTGACATCTGCTTCTGGCTTTCACAGGTATCTGCTCTCTCTCTCTCTCTCTCTCTCTCTCTCTCTCTCTCTCTCTCTCTCTGATATGGGATTCCCTTCTGTATGCTGTGAATACCTCTGGTGAATAAAGAAACTGCCTTGACCTGTTGATAGGGCAGAACTTAGGCAGGAGGGAAAAACTAAACTGAATGCTGAGAGAAAGAAGGGTGGAGTCAGAGAGATGCCATGTAACCCTGCTGGAGACAGACACTGGAACTTTACCCAGTAAGCCGCAGCCATGTGGCGATTCACAGATTAATAGAAATGGGTTAAATTAATATGTAAGAGTTAGCCAATAAGAAGCTAGAACTAATGGGCCAAACATTAATTATTATTATTAAAGAATACTGTATTATTAAATATTAAATAAAAACTGTATTAAATAATACAGTTTCTGTGTGATTATTTCGGGGCTGAGCAGCTGGGAACCAACAAACAGCCCTCCTTGCAACATCTCTCTCTCTCTCTCTCTCTCCTTTCTTGCATGCAATCATGCATGCACACATATGCATATGTGCACACTGCACTCACAAAAATTTTAAAAAGCCTCAGGGGCTAGAGAGATGACTCGGTGATTAAGAGCATACCCACATACCCTGCTGCTTTGGGCAGTACTAGAGTTTGGTTCTCAACTCTCACACTAGGCTGCTACAGCCACCTTTGACGGTTAATTTAGAAGGGAACCAAGCCTGAAGGATGGCAGAGCCTGGAGCCTGTAGACACCAGAAGGCTGCCACATCAGTCCCCAGCTGCCTTCCTCTGGATATTCCAACCATCTTGGCTTAGGGTGCTGAGGGTTTAATGTTACATGTGGCGCGACATCTAACGTTATATGCTTCAGAATGTCTGTGTCCCAGTGACCATAATGCAAAGGTCAGTATGTCCAACCCCGGGAACACACTAGTCCATTTTCTCATTTTATCCTCCTCGGGGATTTGAAACCTGAAGCTGCAATGCTGGACTGTGATTAAAACGCCATGCTTACTGATGCATTTGCAACTAGGGTTTCTATGTTCCGACTTACATGGAGGCCCTTTGTCCAATCTCATCCTCTGCTGTTTCTGAGCTGACACAGCCCACAGGGCAGTGGCCGTTGCTACGCAGTATGGTGGGAGTGTTCCGTGTTCTGGCATGCTGCCCTTGCTGCAGCATTGGATACGACCATCCTCACACCTTTGCAAGGCAGCCCTTAGCCTATGGAACCACAATTCTGCATTTATAGGGAATGAAAACTCAGGTTCCAAATGTTGCTTATCCTGTCTAGTTGATCAGCACACAAAGAACTTCACAAAATACTTTCTTGAATTTAGAACCAAGCAGAGACAGTCTAATATTCTCCAAGGAAGCTCTGCTTGGCTCTCTACACCTTCCCATACCTGGGCACCTGTAGCCTACTCTGAGACCCGGCTGCCCATCCTTTCTTTGTCTTTAGGATCCTCCAGAACAGAAGTGACGGTGACCCCCTTGCTCAAACATGCCCTGGCTGAGTAGCTTGCTCTCTGCCTCTGGGGATAGATTTGAGTCCACTCCATGTCTCTCCCTATCCCTGGCTAGCTGTGAACAAGCCTGCAGCCAGGAGGGACCCTCCTGCTTTGGTAAAGGCAGCTCCATTTATTTAAGGCCTGCTGGGTAAATGCATTCTTTACATTTATACAGCACTTTGCCCATCATCATTTTATTTGTTCCTCTCCATGATTCCTCCCTTCCTGCTGTGCAGATGAAGAGGAGATGGTTGGAGATGGTGGTGGCTAATTCACTGCCCTACCAGGAAGGGCTGCACAGGATAGGCTGTGTTGGCTTTTACCCTGCCCCAATCCCTTTTATCATGGAGCAGGCAAACTGACTGCCTTAGCTCAGCACTGGCTCCTGACTATGTTTGCTTAGGGTTCGCAGCTCCAGATAACGGCATATGGCTTCTTCTATACAGAGCAGCTTCCCTCCAGTGTCCCAGCTCTCTGCCTTCCTTCCCCTGTAGTGCTGGCTTGGATTTCAGAGACACTGTCTATCTCAGGCTGTATCTGCTGAGAGCAAACCCTGTGCTGCTGGTGCAATTGGGATCTTGCAGAAGCTAATCAGGATGCTGTTAAGTCTTCCCGGTTGCAAGGTCTTAGGTGGAGAAATGCCTGAGGCCCATCCTGCTGTTGCCCAGGTCCCTCTGTAGACACTGAAGGAATGAATGACATGGTGTGTGAGTCCAGGCCATTTTAGAATAGCTGAGCCAAGGAGGGTTTCTCTGGTCACAAGCCCCCCTTTTCCCCATGTTGATGTCCAAAATTTTGGAAGTGTTCAATGAGGGCTCCCAGGGTGTGGGATAGACAAGCTCCAACTTAGGTTCCTGATTCATTGCATAAGATAGAAACAGGAACCAATGGTCACCTGGAATTCTGGCCTCTTCTGTACCTCAGCCCTTGGAGGGAGCAAGGGAGCTAGGCAGGTGGAATGGGGGCAGGCCTTCAATGGAAAAAGCCTAACAACTCCTCTTATGGCTGGGACATGTTAGAGCTAGAGGACTTTGCACAGAAATTGACCCCAACAATAACCATGTAAGGTTCTGGAACCTTCTTCTAGAAAAAGATTTCTGTGGCCTGAGCTAAGGATGTTACAGAATACTTAAAACATTTGTTTCTTGTCAACAAATTTTTGGTAGGGAAAAAAAAAAACCTTGAGTGTCTGCTGTGGTCACACTGATGCCGCTGGGACTCTCGTGTGGGAAAATCCCCTGCCCCCTGGTGGAAAGAGGGTGGAATCAGAAGGTCTGAGAAACTAGCGCTCCGTGAAAGGATTGATACTTGCCATGTTTTCTGGTTGGGATTTGGGGTACAATGAGTTCAGTGAACTGTTCCCAAAAGTCAAGTCTCAATGAGAGCTGGAGTTCTGGGAGCTTATTTGAGGGTGATGGTCACTGAATTGGAGCTGAGGGACGAAGAACAGTGACAGGGATAGAGATAAGGTCTCTGACGTGAGTAGCCATCAGTCATGCCACAGGGATGTTTAAGACGACTAGAGGTCAGAGAGTTGTCCAGCTGTCATCCAGGAAAGGACAGAAGGTGGTGAGATCATTGGACCCCCTGCTTCTTGTGCTCTGTCCCTGGGTGGCTAACTCCCTGCATGCTCTGACATATTTGGATGTGACTTAATGGACTCCTGGGAAGAGGGGTTCCCAGAAGAGCTTGGTGTGAAACGTGAGCAATACAGAGTACTTGGGGTGAGGGAGACTCTGGCAGTAGAACGTGAATGTGAAACTGGTATCAGAGCCCCAGAAGATGGAGGCACCATGTCCCATGAACACCTGGGACATGCTCCACGCAGGTGATGACTGAAGGGCAGATGTTCTGAGTCCATCATGACAACAACTCTTGGACTATGAAGACCCACTAATGTCTCTCTTCTCATCCCCCCCAAAACAGTAATGGCTGTGAGGAATCTGCACGAAATCTCCCGTTTCAAGAAGCGGGAATTGAATGGGCCATTGATCAGGCAGAACCCTGGTTCACTAAGTCATTCATTTAACAAGCTCTTTAGTGAACCCCCACTGCTTACCAAGCATCATGCTGGGGGCAGTAGCAAGGGTAGGAACAGGAGAGAACTCTGTCCTTAGGGACTTCTTTTGGAATCTCTTCCATCCTTAGTTTCAGCTCCAGTAGGCATGCCACAGGTATGTAGAAGAAATTATTTCTAGAATATCAGGGTTTGTGCTGCTTGTCACCGCAGAGGCCAATGAGCAGAGATGGGAATCAAATCTTTAGGTTACTCATTATTTAGGGAGCTAGCTGTCTGAGAAAGCAGCAGGTTACCACCCGAATGGCCTTAGTCCTCATCTATAGTTAGCAATGCTATATTCTATGGGGTCAAAGTAGGTGGATGAAAAGAGCCAGTTGATCCGAATCTCAGCCTCACCCTAAGTCTCAGGATGTCTGGTCTTATCTTGCACTCTCCCCTCCTTCTGTGGATGCCTGGACTCAGACATTTCTTGCAACACTGAGTTAGTTAGTTAGTTTGTGCTGGTACAAGCTTTTATGTTCCAGGGGCATCTGGGTTGGGGTGGGNTGGGTGCTCAAAACAAATCATTTAACCATGTGGACATACTAAGCTACTAATAACATTGTACATGTGGGCTTTTATTCTAGAACATGGAGCAGAGGGTGCCTGTTTAGTGCAGGACATGTGAGCACCCTTATCCGTCCCTTCTCTCACCAATTATTCTCCATTGTCAGTAGAAACTCCAGCATCTGTAAGGTCTATATCATATGAAGGACTGCAGTCTGCCTCCGTGTACCCGGCTGATCGATGGCGTAGTTTTTTATTGGTAAGATAATTCTCCAGCATATGATTGTATATATCAGAGCCCATCTAAAGCAACAGCAAGCAGTTAAGACTTGATGTGGCACTGTATGAACTATGGCTGTTTCTAGAACAGATAACACAGACAGAACACTGGGAACAAGGGTTAGGAAGCATTGAGGCAGTAACAGGTGACCTCAGGTAAGTACCATTTTTTTTTTTAACTGCTTCATTTTGGGACAGGCGGAAGGGCTGGTCTAAGTGTTGTTGGTTTAGAAACAGGGTTCGTCATGGAGCCCAGGGTACCCTCAAATTCATCATCCTCCTGCTTCAGTCTCCCAAGTGCTGCGATTAAGAACATGGGGCACCATATCAGACACAAGTTTGTCTCAATCCTAACAAGTCCCCTGCCCCCAACCACACTTGTCTTCTCTGAAGATATTGCTGGTTCTATCCTGATTATCCCTGGTCACTGGGATGAGCTATGTCCAGGTTGTCCAGATCTGGTTACATTGGTGGGGAAGTAAGTGGCAAATGTATAGGATTTAGTGCCAATCAAGCTCTCACTGTTTGGTTTTAAGCAAATAAGAGGTGTCCGTATGTCAATAGACAGCAGTGTTTTACAGGGAGGACGCAAAACACACTCACCAGGATCACAAAGGGAAGGACCTAAACCGTGGGTGTCAGAGACCTAGAACAGCCACAGCTAGGACTTCATAGACAGCCTAGCACTTGACCTTTGACCTTTCCATAGTGAACCTTGACTTTTTGACTTTGTTTCCCAGGCAGCTAAAGTCCTGATAACTTAGAGGGAAAAAAAGTCAAGTAATTATCTTGATCAAACTTATTTTTAAACCCATTGTTGTAAATGTTATCAAGATATCTTAAGATAACCTCTTTGTTTTAAGTAGAGAATTAGCTTCTAGTTTTATATCAGTGTACTGAATTTTGACCTTAGGAATTTAATTAATAACCTTTAATTACATATGCCACTGTTAAGTGTTGTCTTCCACAAACTTTCTGTGACTTACACTACCCGTAGTGTGCTTAAGCTCCCTGGTTTTGCCCTCAGTTTTTCTCTTCTAGTTTGGAAAAAATCCAGCCTTTAATTGTTACAACAAACCCTTGTATTATTACATGAACATCTTTCTTTATAAAAAAACATTTCTCCTTCCCCTTAATTTTCCTTATAAAATATATACATCTACGTGTCTCCCACTTGTTAGTTCCTTTTTAGTTTATTTCTTTTCGTAATATCATGAGACAGGGCAGCAAATAAACAAATCTACTCACTTATTAAGAGAGAGCTGAGCCCTAATAACATTCACAACATAATGCAATATATTAAGATCACCTGTCAACATACTAACACACTAGAAAGGTTTTGTCAGATGCGAGGCCCGGGCAGACATTATTGCCACTTGGAATTTTTTTTAAAGGCAATTTTACACATTTCTTCTGCATCTCACACAAGTCTGAGAGCTACAGAATACTATAGTCTAGCAAAATCTAGCCAAGGTCACAGAAGCTCCGGTGACCTTGGCTAGAAAGCCTTTTAGTGTAGGCAAAGGCGGCACAAAGGAGAAAAAAGACAGAGGACTGGCCTTCCTCACGCACTTAATCCAGAGTTACAGTTTGGGATACAAAAGGCATCTGCTCCTCTGATGAAATAGGACAGCAAACGGGTTCCTTTTCTTTCCCCAGAGGCATGAGTTAGTTAGACCAGAATTGTATCTAGCAAAACAAACTCACCACACAGTGTCAAGGTCTGCTGAGTTTTCCAGCAAAGCTGCCATTCAGGATCTGGGAATGACATGTATGCTAGTCACTAACTTGAATTCAAACAATGCCTCTGTCTGGATTCAGCTTGTGAACACGGCTCTGTGACCTCTGATCACACAACTCTGCTAATTTTCCATCCGGTCACTATTCCCTTCCCTGTTAGACGCACTCACTGATGAAGAGACAAGACAAATAAGCACACAGCCACATCAGATGATCTGGGCTGCAAGAGGCATCGTTGTTTAAACTTCTGGAATCGTAGCTCGGTGACTGCCCGAGTCAGCCTCCAAAACATCAGCACAGAGAGATGGGAGCACTGGAGGTTTAGAGCCAGGCCGACTCTGACATCTTCAATTAACCTTTGGTGGAATAAGACACCCTTGTGTCAACACACTTCAAATAAAGCCTCATTATGTTCACCCTTGTTCATCACCCCCACTGTTTACTGATCCCAAAGAGGAAAGATGGTATTCTGCATATCTTGAGTTTTCTTGTTCTTCATCTCAGTAAAAGGGGGAGAAAACACAAGCTCTGATAAGAACTTCTTGCTGCTTATTCTGGTTTTCATCTCCTGGCAGGGAGACTAGTGGAAAGAGAGGCCCCTGAGCTCAGGATGAGAGAAGGTAAAAGACTTTGGCCAAGCTGCAGTCCCTGGCACTAGAAGTGATTTTGAGGGAGAAGGGCCCAGATGGGGATGGCCATTCAGATGGTGCACTGGCTACTTTCATGCCAACTTGACACAAGCTAGAGTCGTCTGAGAGGAAGGATCCTCAATTGAAAAATAGGCCTCATTAAGGTTGGGCTATAGGCAAGCCTGTAAGGCATTTTCTTAATTAGTGACTGATAGGGGAGGGTCCAGCTCATTGTGGGTGGTGCTGTATTCTGGGTTGGTGGTCCTAAGTTCTATAAGGAAACATCTACACATGTGCATACCATCCATCCATGCATCACACACACACACACACACACACACACACACAAACACACGAACAAACGAGGTTTTCCCAGGATAAGATGGCTGCTGGGTTGCTGAGAAGCATTGGGCTCTGAAAAGCCAGGATTCTTGCTGTTTGACTGACAGCCGTGTCACTGGTAGCATGGGGCTGAATGATTTTGCACTTCACTAGGAGCAGGAACAGGGTGATCTGGACACAGATGCACTGAACTCTTGTAAGTTAATTAGATAAAAACGCAGCACATTAGCGTCCTCTGCCTCTTCACAGTCTCTGAGTCTGGTAAGTTTGAATCCACAAGCACTGGAGCAGATGAGTCTCTCTGCTGATGTGAGCACCCCATGTCTGTTCTCTGTGTCTGGGGCACCCCATGTCTGTTCTGTGTCCAGGGCACTCCATGTCTGTACTCTATCTCTGGGGCACACTATTTGGTTGGAAGTGTCACCTCAGCCCCTAACATCTTATCCAAAAAGTCTTGAATGTTTGGTTGGAAACGTCACCCCAGCTCCTAGTGTCCATCCCAAGCCCCCTCCCCTGGAAGTTGCCACAGTCCAGACTCCACCTCCTAGAAAGCCTGCCAAATAGTGGCCCCCTCCCCAGAGAGGGTCAAGACCACTCTCACAGGCTATTTAAGTTGTCCCCCAGAGAATAAACACGTGGTCTTTCTGGTTCTCCTTCCCCCCTCTCTTTGTTTTCCCGCAGGGCCACCCTGGAGCACTGGCATCCATTAAACCTGGGATTTTCCTAAATTGGTTTGATTTGGTCTGATTTGGATTATTGCATCAGTGGAGAGGTTTTTCAGGTCAAAAAAACTTTATACACCCCATGTCTGTACTCTGTGTCCAGGGCACCCCAAGTTTGTTCTCTGTGTCTGGGTACTCCACATCTGCACTCTGTGTCCAGGTCACCCCAAGTCTGTTCTCTGTGTCTGGGGCACTCCACATCTGTACTCTGTGTCAGGGGCACCCCAAGTCTGTACTCTGTGTCAGGGGCACCCCACATCTGTACTCTGTGTCAGGGGCACCCCACATCTATACTCTGTGTCTGGGGCACCCCATGTCTGTACTCTGTGTCCGGGGCACCCCATGTCTGTACGCTGTGTCCAGGGCACCCCATGTCTGTACGCTGTGTCTGGAGCTACTACTCTATTGCAGAGAGTGTTGTTGACTGAGTCAAAATAGAACAGCCAGGAGCAGCCAGACCCTACTTATCCCTGCTGATTCCATAACCTTGGAGAAGATCCTTTGATATTTGATCATAGCCTCAAAGGAAGCGCTATGGTGAGGAGGTGAGGGCAATAGGGTCTGAGGGGCTGATGTGTGAATGAAACACACTCAGAGGACACTGATGTTGCAAACATGTGGCTTCGGTCCCTGGGTATGTCTTATTAGCATTTGTTTTTCAAGTCCCATCATGACCCTCTGTGCTGGTGGCTTGGTGGCCCTCCCAATCTGCAAAACTGAGCAGATACACAGTGACCCTTGAACATGTAGCAAAGTGGATCTCCCTGTAGTGAATGGCGAGCAGGCCTGCTTTTCGTCCTGCCCGGCTCCCGCACGGCTAGCTTATACCCCAAAATAATAACACACAAATTGTA